>VXBP01007893.1:544836-585243 GCA_013400115.1 Rhinopomastus cyanomelas | reverse complement strand
TCAGTATTTTGAAAGCAAGGCTGATTGCAAGCCATGAATCAAAGCCCATTACTCTGACAGAGAAACAAATGCTCATCTGGAAGCTCTTCTGCTAGTAGTTAGTGTTCCACTTGGCCAGGCCAGCAGGAGCGATACAGATTTCCAGGTGCTCTCTGCAGCCAAGAGGAGAGATTCCTGCTCTGGATCACCCTGCAGAGCCACTTTTTCTGGGGCCAAAGGAGTTGATGACCCTGTGCAGCCACTGTCCTGGAATCATTTACTGGTGCTACCTCACCTTCCAAAAGTTGTTTCGGAAGGAATGCGCATTTCACGTAGAAATCACGGTGACTTCTCAATAAATAGTAAGTTCACGGTATCACAGTATTACCAAGGTTGGAAGAGACCTCATAGATCATCAAGTCCAACCTGTCACCACAGAGCTCAAGGCTAGACCATGGCACCAAGTGCCACGTCCAATCCTGCCTTGAACAGCTCCAGAGTTGGCGACTCCACCACCTCCCTGGGCAGTTTTCTTACTTCTTTTGTTATTTTATTAATGTTGGGCTCTTTCTGAACACCTGTTCCCACCAAAGGACTCTTTTTCTCATGGGTTAGCATACAGTAAATACTACAAAGCAATTTAGCATGTAGACAATATTAAAAAACACTACCTGGCTTTACCAGCTCGAATGGAAATTGTCAAGATGAAAACCATTAATGCTTCCAGGTACAATCCTGTTAGCAGAATGCACACTGCTAGACATCTCACTCGTCCTGCCTCCTGCCTGGCCTCTGCATCCAGCTGCCAAAAACATCAGGCACTTAACTTCAGACTTCAGGTAAACATGTAGGAGGCAACAATGCTCTTTTTAAAACTGTTTAAAAGAACGGTTTAAAAAAATGGAAGTAAATAAATCACAGCTTGAAAGCATGAAAAATGAGAAGAATGTTAGGGAACAGCACTGACTGACATGTTAGAGCAGAGTAGAATGAGCTTCAGCTTACTCAGAGCAACTTACTCTGTGCAGTGGTTTTCTTCTCACATATTTATGCTCTTCAAAAGAGCTGAATAAACAGTTCTGGGGATGAAAAGCTGCTCCTCTCATAGGTGGTGGGCTCTGTAGACAATCTTTCTGAAAGCACCTGTGCTGCACACACCCAGGCTGCCCTCACCCAGGCAGGAAGGATTGTCTGGCTCTTAATGATATGGCAGCTCAGGCTCTGATTTTTTTCCCTAGCACTTGGGGTGGTTAAATAAGAGGATTCCTTTGTACCAGTTGAAAGGGATAAATAAAAAACCCCTGAAGACTGCTCTCTCCTTAAATCAAGAAACTAGCAGCAGGTAGAAAGGAAACTCTGTCAGGCATTACAGCCTCTCCAAAATGTTGAAATGATCGAGCAAGAGGTTCCTGCATCAGATTATCCGTCTCTTGCATTCACAGAATCATTAAGGCTGGAAAAGACCTCAAAGATCATCAAGCCCAGCCTATGACCTAACATCACCACAACCTAGACCACAGCACTAAGCGCCACATCCAATCTTTTCTTAAATACCTCCAGGGATGGGGACTCCACCACCTCATATTGTTCAGTCCCACATAAATCTTGGTCTCAAAGGCTATAGGGCACATCCTTCCTGCCACAGCCACATGCAAGAATTGGTCACAGCACAGCCAGCGCCAGGCTTATGAGCCCTGCAGACAGAACACAGAAATGTTCTCCAAACCTAGCAAAGTTGGCAGGGGAGCTCACAGAACTGCAGAACATTAGGGACTGAAAGGGACCTTGAAAGATCATCCGGTCCAAACTCCCTGCCACAGCAGGATCACCTAGATCAAGTCACACAGGAACGTGTCCAGGCGGGTTTTAAACATCTCCATAGAAGAAGACTCCACAACCCCCCTGGGCAGCCTATTTCAGTGGTCCATCACCTTCACCATGAAGAAGTTCCTGCTCACACTTATGTGTAACTGTCTACATTCCAGCTTATACCCAAAAGGACACTCGAGCACATGCAGGAAGGAGCTCATCTTCAGCAGTGTGTATCCACTGGTCACACATTCTCTAAAGAGGGACAACTGACCAGACCCTGCATGGTTGTGAAGATGCTGGTATTTGCACCAAATCATTAATAGGACCAAAGAATTAAACCAATAAACATATAGCTAATTTTAAAACCTGTTATACTGTACTTCTTACTTTCAAATGTCTTATCCCAAGATGTGAATCAGGCCACTTTTCAGATAATTTATAGAACACCAGTCTCCATAACAACATAATTGCTCAGTGAGGCAAAAATACCTGGCAGAGTTGCCATTATCATTAAATAATTAACCACAACAGAGTGTGAAGAAGGCTGCATGAAAACCAAGACTGCTTCATGCCAACAGGGCTAGATCAAAGGTCACCGCTCCTAACAAGAGTCATTATTAATTGCAGCGTATCCAGAAGAAGCAGAGCAAGATGGTAGGAAAGTTTTTCCCACAACAAAACACAAAATCATGCCCAGTCATTTAATGGCTGCAGAACTTAACAGCCAACACCAAGATAGATAGTTTTAGGACCTAATTGTCTATAATGAAGCAGAAGCAAGAACGTCTCATTCAGCTTGTGTCTTTATTTTCATGTCTGTCTTTCACAGGCTACCTTTTCCTTTTTAATAGGAGTGTTTGTTCTGCAAAGCCTTGTCAAACATTGCGGTGCTATTAGATTCAAGATGGAGTAACAGCCCCTGTTGAGGCATCCTGGCCTGTAACAGGAACGGTGTGACCAGTAGGAGTAGGAAGGTGATTGTGCCCCTGTACTTGGCACTTGTGAGACCGCACCTCGAGTACTGTGTCCAGTTTTGGTCACCACAGTACAGGAAGGACATTGAGGTGCTGGAGCGAGTCCGGAGAAGGGCAACCAAGCTGGTGAAGGGGCTGGAGGACATGCCCTATGAGGAGAGGCTGAGGGAGCTGGGGTGGTTTAGTCTGGAGAAGAGAAGACTGAGAGGAGACCTTATTGCCCTCTACAACTACCTGAAAGGAGGTTGTAGCAAGGCTGGTGTTGGTCTCTTCTCTCCAATTAGTGATGATAGGACGAGGGGAAATGGCCTCAGGTTGCATCAGGGGAGGTTTAGATTGAATGTTAGAAAAAAATTCTTTACTGAGAGGGTAGTTAGTTACTGGAATAGATTGCCCAGGGAGGTGGTGGTGGTGTCACCATCCCTGGAGGTGTTTAAGGAACGAGTGGACATGGCGCTCAGGGATATGGCCTAGCAGTTAGATACTAGGATAAGGGTTGGACTCGATGACCCTGGAGGTCCTTTCCAGCCATGATGATTCTGTGATTCTGTAACACCTCTTTCATTAAAAAGAGCAGGTCTACTCTAGGTGTAGGTCTAATTGTACCCAAGGAGCTGTTTCATCTTAACACCTTCTGTGGACTGCAGACCAGGGCTAGGTTTGTATGGAAGTGTTCAGACCTGACACCTCTCAAGTAGGCCTGCATGAGCCCTGTCTCAAGTCTGCTTGGGACCCTGTTGTACTCAGCATGTCCCTGGGACATTTGTTTCTTTGCAGCTTCTCCAGCTGGGAAAACTCAAAGCAAAGAGAAGCAGTGCTGCAGCCTCTCTGAGCAATGTCTGCAACACAGTGCTGAAGGCACACCCAAGCCTCAAGCCCTTCTGGGGTAAGTGTTGGGTAAGTGTTGGAGGATTTTCTCAGTAAGAGAGAGCTAGCTTAGACCCTGTCTGTGTCCAGAGACAACCTGGAGCATGGTAAGTCACGAAGGAGCCCTAGGTGCAAAGTAGCATGCCTGTCACATGGCTGGTCAGAGCCAGGCATGAAACAAAGTCAGATTGCCAGTGTGGTGCCCCAAACTGCCTGGCTTGAAATACTGGCCCTGCAACTCCACAAGCTCCTGAATTCTGCTTGTGAACTTGGTTCTGCAGAGACCGTGACAGCATGCTCCCAGACATCGCATCCGAAACAGTGACTAAAAGCTCTGGTACAGGCAAGCACAGCACATCTCTTGCAAGGAAGTCTCAGCATGATACTGATATGTGCCATTACATTGTTTTTCCCCCCCCTTTGCATACCTTGTTCCTCACACACAGGGTGAGTAGGTGCTGGCTCTGTCCTCAGGCAGTCCTGAGTAACCCAGGCTATGCTTTTTATCCTTTGCAGGTAAGGGATTTTTCCCCTGACTTTGATGTTATGAGTCACCCTGGTGGGTGAGTGCCTTTCCTGCTATGACCAATGTAATACTGATAACCCTGAGAAACTCTTGGGGGGGTCTTAAGCCTTTGGAAGTAGCAGGGTGGTCTTTTATTTTACTGCATGTTACTTGGCTAACACTCGTAACAGCTTTCTTTTCCCTTCTGTTGATCCAGAAATTTCTGTTCTCTCTAATCAACCTCTGCAAATACACTTTCCCATCTTGTATTTTCTCTACCCAGCACCAGGAAAATCCTGGGTACACACGTACTGGATGGCTTTGGACATCAGAGAAGCAAAGAAGAAAAAAGGTCACATATGAGTCTTATCTCGGGCTTTGCAGTTCTGGGCTTCTTCAAACACAAGGCACGTATTTCCTTTAATTATTCATTTGGGCAAGTGCAAACTGAGCAAACTCTCTTAGGCTGCCTGCACCGCTCGCTGCCCATCTTGCAGCAGCAGGAGGCTGCGGCACACTGAAACACCTCAGCAAGGAGGTACGGAAACAACCAGAATAACACAACATTTGTTGGAAAGAAAGTGTGGTAAAGAAAGGAGAAAAAACCCCTAAACAATTAGTCATTGACAAAGATGAGAGAGAGAGAGAGAGAGCGTGGTAAAAGAAATCTGATGGCTTGTGCTGCCTCCTCTGGAAGGCTGTCAGCCCTCTGACAGGAAGATTAAATATGCTGATGGCAATCCCTCTTCTCACAACAGTCAACTTTAAAAGCACAGGACAATCATCTGCTTTTACATGTCTGGCTGTGGATGTCTCACAACGTGTCTTTTTCTCCCCTTACTCTAAATACAAAAGGATGATCCCTTGCAGTACTTGTTTTTGGAGAGCTGTCCTCACAGCCAAGGTGAAAGTATTGATTGAAGCACATGGATTTTATTGGATTTGTGGCTTTTCCAATGTGTGAAAAATATTTTGAACAGCTTAATTCTTACAGTCTTACATATCTGAGTACTTGCTGGGGTAACCACCAAAGGTCCAGACCCTCTGCCACCCTCCCGTCATGAAGAGACCAACAAGTGAAATCCCTGGAAGGCAGAATATTCATTTCAAAGCATCGGCTTCAACAACACACTTCACACAGGGCTTGAAGAGCCTGTACAGCTTAGAGTTCACCTCTCCTTGACCCTCTGGGGAGGACAATACACACTGTCATGCCCATAGCTTAAGCTGGATTGCCTGGTTCAGTATCTTCCTCCTTTAGGAACCTGTTTAGCAGAGAGCATTGCACTGGCAGATTGCCTTGAATAGCTCCACAAGTTCAATTCTCTGACCATCCCTGTGGTGCATTTACTGAATTGGGTAATGTGGGATGGGGAAAAGCAGGAAGCAGAAGTTACTGAGTGACAAGTCAGTGCTGTCCCTTTTTCCTCACACAAGATAGAAATTCTAATTCTAATTCACAGCCCTGTGAGTTTTTCACCTGAGCAAGGAAACAAGATTGCTCCTCTTGCAGACACCGTCTTACACCAATGCTTTATGTTCACCCTTGTTTCCTAATACTACAGAGTTTTTGTAGTATTAGGAAATACTACAGTTGTTCTGGGCAAGGTGACATCTTTGTGTTATGTGATGACATCACTTGCATTAGTCACTTGCTTTCAGTTCTCTGTGTGCTTGAATCAGTCTGGCCTTTTTTGCATCATCCCTTTGGTGAGTCCCATGCTGAAAGATAGTTTGCACTATATACACAGGAACGTTCTGTGCTGCAGTTCTCCACAAGGACTACCTGTTATTTGCAGTACCTGAGAAGTCTCACATCAGGCTTGAGCAGTGCAACTTAAAAAAAACCAAAACACCTTAAGTTTGATTCATTTCATTTAACTCTTTTTTTTTTTTTTAATTAAGCTGGGGGTCTCCAAAGGACAAAACCAAGGCTAAGTAGGGGAAGAAGAGCAGAAACAGGAGTTGGGTGTCCACCTATGGACAGCACCTGCCCCGGCCTCTAACTGAAAGGCATTTTAGAATCCTAACAGATAATGCCACCATGTAACCATAAAGACCTGGCACTGTTATGTTCTGACCAGTTTTTCTTGGGTATTTTAATAGGAAAACATGTACAAGATAAAATACTGGTAAAGTATTTTATTTTCTAGACATCAGGAAAAAATTCTTCATGGAGAGAGTGGCCAGGCACCGGAATGGGCTGCCCAGGGTGGTGGTTGAGTCACCATCCCTGAATGAGTTTAAAAGTCACTTTGATGTAGTGTTGGGGGATCTGGTTTAGGGGTGAACTTGAAGAGTGGGGTTGATGGTTGAACTCGATGATCCCAGTCTTTTCCAACCTGAATGATTCTATGATTCTAAAGTAACAGAGTTTTTAAAAACAGTAACCTAATAGAGTTCTAGAAAGTCAAATGGATAATTAAATTCACGGGACAGCGGAAATTTTTTTAAGTGGAAATTAATAGCAGGTCATGCTGTGCACAAAGCTTTAATCCAAGGTTACTCACAATAATGCTGTTATGTTTTGCAGACAACAGGCCCCACATGAGCATTAAGCCAGCTCAGATGCCTGGCTGAGATGATAGCGTATCTAAAGACATGGCACTGACTTAGATGTGCTTTTTCTCTTCATCCAGGCAATAGCTTTATTTCTGTCCCTCTCCTAACAGCTGTGGGGTTTGTTTCAGGCTTTGTTTGGGGATTAATGCCATCTCAGTATAATCTATTTTTGTTTTATAACTGAAAGAAACATTAGAGATGAAAACTAATGCCACAATGGATTTCATTAATCACACCAGGAGGCTTGGTTTGTTGTTGTAGGCACTTCCAGCAGAAAGTGCTCACAATCAATTTAAATACTAAACACCCTCCTGTGTTTAAACAACAGCGATCAAATCTGTGAAAACGGGGTTTCCACGTCTGGACAGGGGGATTCTTTTAAAAGGGCCAGTACTGCTGGAATCATCCCCAGCATAAGCATCAGTTGATTGCTAGGACAAAAGGTTAGCAAAACCAGTGCCTGGGGGAATTGCTATGAGATAAAGGTAGCATCACCTCTGGGTCACCAGGCTAAAGAAATCATGATCATAAGAGCCAACAGTTACCATCATGAGACAGGTGCTGGCAGGCAGCGTTGCATGAGGTACCAGGCCTGGTCTTTGGAGAGTGTTAACTGACGCTACCATAAAAAGGACCAAGTAACGACAAGTTCTGCTAGCTGAGATGGTGGGGTGTATCCCTAGGAAGAGCTAAGTCCCAGTGGCAGATGGCCAGAGGGAAGCCAGTATTCACACAATTCATGCTCTCGCTGTAATGAATAATCAGCAGCTCTCCAGGGCCCTGGGTCTGATGTGAGGTGGGAGCCAGCGCTGCTGACAGACTGCATCAGCTATCAGCTGTCCCAGCCAAAACCATCCCTAGATGGATATGTTGGGGCAGTTATATACAGATTGACATGATCTAAGTGAATCTTCTAGACAACGAAAGAAAGCAAGTCCCATAGAAACAGGCTATAAAAAGTTTTAAAATTCATCATTTCTTGCTGCAGGATCTGGGAGTCAAAAGCACGGGTTTACTTGAAAACAACGTTCACTCAATCACTATTAAGGTCTCGCTTTACATTCCAATGTAATTTGAAACAGGATTTTTTACCCGGTGTTATTCAGCCTCTTGTGGCAAGAAGGGAAGGATCGCAGAGAACGTCAATAACACCAAAACTGGTCCTGCCCCAAACAGTCTCCTCCCAGAGAGAAAAGTGCTAGGAGCAAAACCGACTACAACTCCCGACCTTCACCAAGGCTGCTTTTAAAACAGGTTTTATCTGGGAACATTCTAACCAATCTGAAAACGAAAGCGAGCTGCGGAGGCTGTCGGAAGCTGTAGTCACCTCTGCAGGGGTGAACTACACAGCCGAAAGACCCCAGCAGAGCTCTGGACTCTGGAGGGGCAGGCCGCCGGCTGAGACACAGCGCTGCGCCCTCCAGGGGTGCCAGGCTTTCTCCTTGGCTTCCGGCCCCTCCCCGTGTTTTGGGGGCTTTCTGTCCCGGGTCCGCATCAGCGAGACCCAGCCGCGCGGACTGTTCAGGACGCACCGCCGCCCGTCGAGCATCTGCATCTCTAACCCCATCCCCACGCAGAGCGCAGCCCCCGCCCTGCGCCCATGCGCTGCCGCNCGCGGCATGGAGCCGCCCGCCGCCGGGGCCGCGGCCGCGCTGGAGCTGGCGCTGGAGGAGGAGCTGGCGCTGCTGGCCGCCGCCGGAGACCCGCCGGAGCCGCCGCCCGCAGCCGCCCGCGACCCCGAGCTGCTGTCGCTGATCCGGCAGAAGGAGAAGGACCTAGTGCTGGCGGCGCGCCTGGGCAAGGCACTGCTGGAGCGCAACCAGGACATGAGCCGCCAGTACGAGAGGATGCACAAGGAGCTCACCGACAAGCTGGAGGTGAGGCCCCGCTCCCGCACGGCCCGGCCCGCAGCGCTCTGCACGGCCCACAGCCCGGCGGTGTCTTCCCCCGACAAATCCGGGCCGTGCTGGGCCGTATCCGCGGAACCCCCTGCGCCGAAAGGGTCTGATCAAAAGCCCCGCAAGGCCCAGGGGAAGTAAAACTGCTGCTTTTCCCCTCCCTCGATAGGCTCTTGGAGGACCCGATAGGCGAGGAGACCCTGCTCTGTGCTCGGCTCGGCACGGAAACGCCTCGGAAGTTGCATTTATCCAGCAGGTGCTGAGCCATGGAGCGTAGGCAACCCTCAGTCTTAAGCTGTTGCAGCTAAGGCATTAGGCATGGCAGGGGATAAGCCCTAATGATAAGACTCTGTTAGCTGGTTGCTCTGAAAAATACCTACAGGTATCTGGAGGGAGCTGCTTGTTTGCCAGGAACTCAGTGGATTGAGCTCTTTATTTGATTTTTGAGGATGAAATAGAGCTATTACAAAGAAAAATACTTGTGCAGGCAACTTCTTTTGGAACAACTCTCTTGCACAGCTGTGTGAGAGAGCCACGAGTAGCCTCGGTCTTTTTCTTATAGATGCTGGCAAAATTAATATTTCAAGAGTAAGTATTACTGCTTAGAAGGTAGAGAAAAAGGCTCTCACCTTTCTGGAGAGAGTTTAAGCAGTGCTGGATTACAATTCACATTTCCAGTCACAGCCCTACAGTTCTTTCTGCACAGCCCTACAAATTCCTGTGTTCCTTCCTCACAGATTTACATCTCTTGAGTTCAAGACAATTTCTGAAATTACTGTATGGCCTTTGTTCTCCTGCCAGAATTCCTTTCTATTAATAAAACTTAGCACTTTTCCCTCGCTGATCCTTTTCTCTTTGCAGAGAAATCTCTCTGCATTTACTGTTCTGCTAGAAACAATAGTGAAGGTGACATTTGCTCGGATTCTCATTCAGTGCCACTATTGATCAGATTAGAATTTCCCAGAGTATTACAATTTGCCAGAGCAAATGTTTTCAGCTTGATCATTAAGCAAGAACAGACGTATGTGGCATCGTGCTGACGTGGTTTGCCTGATGAGTTGGAACAGAACCTATCGTGCCGTTAAAGGAAAAATGCACAAGTTTAGACACTCGCTGAGCTGCCTGTTAGGGAGGAGCTCAGGAGTCTCAAGTACTGCTTGCTGGCTGCAAAATGTAAAGATGAAAGGGAGATGGGGAAAGCTATGACTTTAACACCTTAACACCCCTCAAACGTTTACCTCTGCTCTTAGAGCATGAATGAAAGGATGGTAAATACAACCAGTTGTTTACCTCTTTTCATCACATTACTATCACTCCAATTTTCCGGTTGAAGAACAGATTGCTCTTTTCCAGACTAGCCATCTGATAGGAGTTAGTGTTGGCTACTCAAGGGTCAGATTTTTTTCCACCAGATTGGGCAGATCTAAGACTAAGCACAAAAAACCCTAACTTGAACATTAATCATCTACAATACGAACCTGGTAATCCTGGCCTCTGCAGATTAAAGTGTTGGCCTCCTCCTGCTGTCACTGAAGCGAGCAACGTTTCATAATAAACTTTTCCATTTTGGAGAGGCAAGGGGGAAGGACTCTTATCCATCACCTCTTTCCCTGTGCTGAGAACTTGCTGATGATAACCAGAAACAACGTCTCAGGTGAGATCCTTGATAACTGCTCCTGATATAGGGAAGTTTAAGTAGCATCAAGGAGATTTTCTCCCAGTTAACAGTTCAAAGTTGGTTAAAGCAGCTCAGTGGAGCCTCCCCATTTCCCAACGGGCAGTGTGCTGACCTGCTCCTCAGGTGCTCTACCTCCAATATATTCTAGCTTTGTGGGTTCATCAGTGAAGTACAGCATTCCTGCCACACACTTACTCTGGCAAGCCTCACTTCACAGCCTGAATTCAAATTAATTTCTAATCATGGAATTTAAATCCTGTAACAAATTCTGGTATGTGATCCTAGTCAGTTTTACCTGCTGTAAGGGATTAAAACACCTAATACCTCTCTTTCCCTGACACAGAGAAGCAGCTGCATCCAAGCATTTTACAGTATGAACCTTCTTTATCAGCTGGGAAACTCCCCTTTGCTCTCATTTCTTTAAATAAGGGCCAGCCCAGCTCAGTTAAGGTGAAGAAAAGGTGTTTTCAGAAGCAAACATCTTCTAGAAAGGAGTTCTATATAAAGTCAGTGAGCAGCTGGTGGATGAAGAGCCACTCTGGAAACAAGAAACTCCCCTACTGAGGACAGCACTTGCCCTGTCATCACTACGCGCAGAAAACCTTGATCCAGATCTGCAGCCATACAGGTGCTGGGTGAGGGCAGGTGAGGGGAGACAGCTGCTGGGAGAGAAGAAATAGGTCAGCATGTCCCGTCTGGTTTATCCTCCCTCTCTCCAGCAGCCTCTCTGTGCCCCGTTCACTGTTCTGGTTTCTCCAGCACAACAGAATAAACTTGTTCCTTTTTACCTCCCTCTGACTCCAGTCTGTGCAATGGCTGTTCATTGGAGCTGCATGTGTTGTGGGTTCTCTTTTGCAGTAAAGGACTAGGGGAGTTTTTTTTAATGATTGACAAAGCTTATCTGTGGCTTCTAAATCAGATTTGATTACGTCTGGAGAACTTTGGCTGCAGTGCTGCTCCTCAGCAGGCTGAAGTTTCCTCTTCCATTCAGAGGAGGCCCTGGATCTTTCTAAATGTTGCCTAGCAGTGAAGGAGACAGAGCTATAAAAGACAGCGTTTCCTGTGTGCCTCTAAGAGAGAAATTGTGGCTGTTCCAACCACACTTGGGCTACAAACATGATTTCTTTGCAATGGTTGTCATGGGCCTGGAGCTGGGATCTTGTGCTTAACTACCACATTAGAAAGAATATGATTTAGCTGTCTCCTTTGCAAGGGGTACTCCTACTCTCTGAAGCACAGAGAAAGACTTTTGCTTTGGGTTCCTGTTTTAAATCAGCCTTCCCTGACATTTGAGGAGTTTCTAGCAAGCCCAGCATTTACAGAGGAATTTAGAAGAGCACAGGCAAGGTTCTGTCTATACTACACTGGAAGAAGCACTGGAAAGGATTTGGAGATAGGGTTAAGAAAGAGAAAATATGCATCTTCTGCAGAGAAAAAAGGTGGAAAATTAGTGATAGTGCAGGTCAGAGGGCTTCTGGAAAAGTGGAAAGCCTTGACTTTCAGACCTGCTCAGGAGAGAGCCAGGCAGAGATCTTGCAAGGGAGGCTATGTGTCATCAGCAGTAGGTACCCAGGGGAAACAGCGACCTCACAGCTTGTGTTTCTAAAAAGCAGTAAAAAGGCACTTCACATAAATGCAGGGCAATTTTCTGTTCCTTCTAGCAGGTTTATTTTCCCCTCCTATCTTAAGTGTCATGGGAATTTATCACCAGAGGATAGTACTGTGGGAAAAATGGGTGAGGGCTGCCAGCGGTGGGCCCAGTGGGCTTCTGTTCTCTACTAAGACATGTTCCTCAAAGGCTGGCGAATCAAATCGAAGGGAGCAGCAGGTTATTCTGAGGGACAGCTGACAACAGACAGAGAGAGAGGTCCTGCTCTTCAGGTTCCCCTGCTAATCTAGGGACACATCCATGTCCCCAATCCATAACTGTTCTACAAGTAAAGTATGGGCATGGCTTCAGTCACCAGGGGAAACTCCAGCTCAGAGTTTCAGAGCAGGGAGTCTTTCAGAGGGGCACAACATAAATCTGGTTTGACCTGATTTGCAGCCCTGTTTCAGTCAAGCCCTCATTTAACCGAGCCTGTAACACATGCGAAAATTCCACCACAGTTGTGCTGGCCCTCATTTTCCAGCCAGTCCTAATCAGAGCAGAGTCTCCAGAACTGAGAGCTGTTTCTAAAAAACCAGCAACCCAGAACATTCATGTACGTAATGTCCGTGGAAACTACTTCGTTGCATCCATTGCCATTCCAGAGCGGATTGCATCAAACAATAGAGTTACTGTGTGCTGTGAAACTATCAGACAACTAATTAGGTCATGAATAGAAGAGCAAATGGATAGATGATTCAAGTGTTGTTCATAAGACCCATATGACAAGAAGGATGCATCATCTAGATTCCTCATCAGCAGTAAGGATACCATTTGTCTAGCTTTGACTGTACAGGCGGTTTTAAAGAGAATTACGCTGCTGCCCAGTGAAATATTGCTTTGGAGTTAAGCTAGGCTCTGCTAAATCAATTGGCCTGCCTGACCTATATATTCTGCCTATTGATGTGCAGCCTGCTTTATTGTTTTGGCAGTTGTTTCACTAAAAATTCAATGTCCTGATCTGCAGAGGCCAAGGACAAGACAAGTGCTGAAAGTAGAAAGCAAGTATAGTGCCAGTGACCTGTCCCAACACGGGATTGCCAACCCCATGGCATTGTCATTCTCTACTACAATTCTCCTGCCAGCACAAAAGATTTCAGCCCTAGGCATAGAGGAGGAAAAGCAGGCAATGTTCACTTTTTGCTTTCCTTACTAACCTCTTCTCCTACTTCTCCTCTAGCACCTTGAACAAGAGAAACACGAACTAAGGCGGCGATTTGAGAACAAAGAAGGAGAATGGGAAGGAAGAGTGTCTGAACTGGAAAGTGATGTAAAGCAGCTGCAGGACGAGCTGGAGAGACAGCAGGTTCACCTGCGTGAAGCCGATCGTGAGAAGACACGAGCCGTTCAGGAACTCTCCGAACAAAACCAAAGACTCCTGGACCAGCTCAGCAGGGTGAGTCACCACTGCACAGCAAAGGCAGGCATTCAGCTGCCTTGGTCACAGGAAAGCCTCCCAGCTTTGCTAGAAGCCCCCTTTCAGGCAAATGGGCAGGAAAGCTCCCTCTTGAAAGAGCAAACAATGGTTCTGCATCTGGTCACATTACAGAGGTGTCTCTAGAAAACCTTCCATTCTGCCTTTAAACTCAATTTTACAGCTGTAAGGAGTGTTACATTTCATTGGCAATCATGTTTCTGGGATGAGTGGTCACTTACTGCATAGATGTCTCTCTCGACTGTTTTTGTATCTAAAACGGCTTTAGGAGATCTGCTTCTAATTTATAAATAGGCTGAACAAACATAGCACACGAGGAAAAGGCCAATCTGTGACAGTGAGGTGAAGGGCTTTTTGCTGGCCTCTCATTTTTGACATATATTTGCTATAATATTGTAGAATTGAACAGACCATGCCCAGTTCTGGGACCCTCAGTTTAAGAAGGGCACAGGACTGCTTGAGTGCAGAGCCACAAAGATGATTAAAGAAAGGAATATCTCCCTGATGAGGAAAGGCTGAGGGAGCGGAGTCTCTTTAGCGTGGGGAAAAAAAGGAGACTTGATGGGTAACCCCATTAATGTTGATAGATATGGAGAGGGCAGGTGTCGAGAAGATGGAGCCAGGCTCTGCTCAGTGGCATCCAATGACAGGACAAGGGGCAATGGGTGTAAGTTGGAACATAGGAGGTTCCACATAAACATGAGAAGGAATTTCTTCCCAGTGAAGGTGACAGAGCCCTGGAAGGGGCTGCCCAGGAGGGTTGTAGAGTCTCCTTCTCTGGAGATGTTTAAAACCCCCCTGGAAATGTTCCTGTGTGACTTGATCTAGGTGATCCTGGTGTAGCAGGGTGAATTGGACTGGAAGATCTTTTGAGGTCCCTTCCAGTCTTTATTGTTCTGTGACTCTATGATTTTATAGTGGTATGTCCTCGCAAGTATCTTGGTCATGGCTAGATGTGTGAGAACCTAATGAAATTCCTTGGAGTGGCATGTTTCAAAGAGCTTAACTTGCCTCTGAGTGAAGCAGGATGTATAGTGATACTGCTACAAATCAGCCTAATTGACTGAATACTTGCCGCATGGATTTCTTTCTAACAGTAAGACAACTTCTAGGGGAAGAGGCAGAAACTGTTAACCTGTCTTGCAGAATTAAGAGCCTTGTTTTTCTTCTCCCCACACTGGGCAGTTAGCACAAATTGTAGTTTTAGTGCTTGAGAATACAGTTACTCCAGCACATGAAAACACTGTCTCCTCACCAGTTGCTTATACCCAAAATAGCTTAGAACAAAAACACACCACAGACTCACACCGAAGAAGCACATGTAACCTTGTAAGAGAACATTTTGGACTAGATTCTGTCAGAGGTGAGTCTCCAGGGCTGACACAGGAATTGCCTAAGGGAGGGTAAAAACCTGAATCAGAACACTAGAACCGACAGACTGTGAAATGGGCCAAGTGAACAAGTCTCTTCACTCGATCTGGGCGCATGGTTTTCTGTGCCTCTGAAGGTGGAAAGAGCAAGTCTTGGGTATAACACTCTGTACTGGCACCCAAGGAAATAATTCCTTACTCTGTTACAGATTTTCCTGTCAAGTACTAAAAAAAAAAACCACTTAGCTTGCGGATTTGTTTAATTTGCTTTAAAAAAAAAGAAACAGTATCAACCCACCCAATTTCCTTACTGCAGGAACACTGCTAATTACATGTTTTTAAAGCAATGTATCACAAGAGTATTCACCTCTTCTCTAGACAGAGCATATTTGTTATATATTGTGAATGAGGGATTCTACCCAAGCCCAATTCCTGTGCTCTTTTCTTATTCAGGGCTAAGAACTTAGCTCCCATCAGCTTTGGTGGCCCTCAGTGATTTTCTGTGTATTTATGATTTCCATCACAGGCTGGAACATACAACATTTGTCCCAGCATAAGGACAAATGGCAAGATCAATCTAGATGACAGAAGAAAGCCTGACAGCCTGCTCTGGGCTTTAAATCACATGGGATTATCCTCACATGACACTTACACTATAGGAGTCTCTTATAGTCCCAGATGCTCAGAAAGCTACACAGCTAATCCTTGTGCACAGGAACCCCCAAGCGAGGTCTACCAGCACACAATGTCTAAGCATGGGGTTTGTGCCCTTCACTGCCTGTTCCCATCAGGAATAGTCTTCATCCACCCACTTCAGAACTGTCACATCCTGGAAAATGTTGGTGCTGTCCTTCCTGCTCCAGCCTGGCCCCACTCCTAGTTTGGAGAAGTCTACTGTTTTCCAATGCAGACAGGGAATCACAGAACATTAGGGATTGGAAGAAACCTCGAAAGACCATCTAGTCCAATCCCCCTGCCAGAGAAGGATCACCTAGACCAAGTCACACAGGAACACATCCAGGTGGATTTTAAACGTCTCCAGAGAAGGAAGACTGATAGCAACAGCTTACATTGAGGCATAATTTGATGGGCAGTGAGTTTGTTGCCTGGCCAAAACCTGCTAACAACTCAAATATAGTAATGGATATAGAAAGGGTGTAAACAGTCTTCCTAGAGTCATGAGATCTGGGCAAATTAAACAGAGTCAAGTCTGGTCTGGTTTTGTTCACCTGGGGCTTTAGTTGAGACCAATATTGAGCTGAGTGCAGAGTATGCCGCTTTTCCTTCTCCGTGATGCAATTGCGTTCGTACTTCTCTGGTTTCTTGTTCTGAAGAGGTTATGCATGTAATCCTTGAGGCAGTGGTAGAGCTTAAACCCTGCACTGACAGTTCTGGCTCCTGTTCCTGCTGAGGCTGTCAATAGGCAAGAACAGATAGAGCTGCAGGGCTGTGCTTGCCTATACCAATATTGGCTTAAGTGGGAGTCTTGCCTAAAGATGATAAACTGAGGACCAGGAGATTAAAAACATTACAGAGACGTGCCATTACAGCTTTGGTGACATTTGAAGTGTTGCTGGTATCCTCCTGGTGTTCCTGGTTCTGTGTCACGGAGGGTTGTTTGGGAAAGGAGGGTTATGAGAGATAAGGCTTTACTCAGAGCCCCAACAATGCCCATCCAACACTGTAAACCCTATTAGAGCCTCTACTTACCATGGAAAGACGGGTTGCTCTCTGTTACGAGTCATTCTACACTAGCAGGTACTAGCTCCCAAAATGTTAATTTCTACAGATTTTAGCAAATAACATCTTGGGGCCCAGTTTCACAATACTTGATTACATCTCTGCTGGTGAAGGTAGTCCCTTAGCACTAGAGGATTGTCTGTGTGACAACTGACAGTCTGAGCTTCAGGAGCCTACATAGTCCTGCTTGCTCCTTCCAGAGTCCCTAGCCTTCTGCCCTCAAAGCAAGACATCATCTTCATCCTACTACTCATTCATCCTGCTGCTGTGGTATTATTTCACCAACTAGTTAGGGCATTTTTTAACCCTGCCTTTCCCATAGGTGACAGACCAACTGAAGCACAAGTGTTTGGCATCTAAACCTGGCACAGATGCTAACCAACCACGCATGCAGTCCCACACACCCACACAAGGATAGCACAGGGCTCTGGAAAGCTCTGTCTTGCAATTATAGCATGGGACTGAAAAAAATCCATCCTCAATTCTGGAAAAGACTGATAAGGAAAAGTCAGGGATAGGGATTTTAAGTCTGTTCCAGTCTCTAAAAATGGGGATAACTCTGTTGCCTCAGAGTTGCCAAGAGGCTAACATAAGGTCTACAAAATGATTTGAGGTCTTCAGTGGAGATTACAATATAGGAGAACTTCACATGTCTAATAATAGTAAGTAGGCTATCAGGAACTTTGCCTTCTCTTGAAATACAGCCTTTGGTGTGGTTCTTTGCTTTAGCAGAGCGCTGATACTGCCCATGGTTTTACCAGTATTAAGGCACGGGGAACTTAGGAGGGCTGGACTGGGAGCTCCTAGTGAAAGACATGATTCAAATGCCAAAGATCAAGTTTAAGATCTCCACAGTAACCTTATTTTTCAATTTGCCAAGTGATGATTAAAATCCCTGTTGCATGTTGATTTGATTTTCCTCCCCCTGCCTCAGCACAGCAAAGCAGGTAGCAGCATCTCCACACCAAGCTAAACACCATTTCACTCAGCAAAACCACAGAGCACATGGAGGCAACCGTGCCAGGGTGCACACCACTCACCGTAAAGGCTCAGAGTTTAAGTATAGGAGTCAAAGTACAGTTTTGTTGAGAAAGTCAAGGCTTGGAAATTAGTATGTCTTCTGTTTCCAGCTCCATCAGTCTCTCCCATCTGCTTCAGTTCCCCATTTGGGGAAAAAGAATCCTGTGCTTTGTTATAAAATTTGAAGAATGGCTATAGAGAAAGAGCTCCTCTTACATGTGCCCACAGCACCTAACACAGCAGCAGCCCTGTCCCCACCTTGGGGCTTCTAGATGCTACTAATGCAAATAACAAGCAGTCCTCTTCCTATGATGAGAGAACATATTACTACTTTGCCAGGAAGTGAATGAAAAAAGACTTTCACACTTAAGTGGCTTGACCAGATGGCTTTCCCACACATTTCCTGCTTCCAGGCTCTGGGCTGCTGTAGCTGTTTGCTGCATGTAGCTTCGGCGAGGATGCATCTTCCCCAGTTCAGCTGAGCTTCTTTTATGATACATAGAGCATAAGGAAGTCATTTCACAATGCCAAGCTCAGGTAGTTTTTGCAATGAAAATCTGTTTTCGGTGGCAGGAAGGAGTGTGTCATCTCCCACTGATGAAATAGCTCTTTGTGTTTCGAGAGGAGAGCTTGGCTGCCGTGGCATCCCTCAGCGGGGCCCTCAATCACCAACTTCTTATATTCGCTCAGCATCTTGTGCAAACATACAGCTGCAAAGAATGAGGTGTTTCAGTCTGTCTGTGGCACAGCGAGGAAATGATCGGCCATCCCACAAGTCTCCAAAGGAGGTTTGATTCATCAGCCACAAAAAGTCTTTCTTTCAGTAATATTTCAGTTGAAGGAGTTTTGTTTGTAACTTTGTGCTGTAACATGCAGCACAGCTTCAGAGGAATGGCAGGTACTGCCTGGCTTTGATCGGAGAGAAACGGGGTTTTTTTGTTCAAGGATGAGCTGACCAGACTATATTCCACTTACCAAATCACTTTAAATACATCCTTTTTGTGGTCAATATTACACTTACAGGAAATGTGGCTCCACTGTCAGTTATTAAAGATTTCTTTCAATGGCTGAATGTCTAATCAGCATAGGAACAATGTTGGTTTTAAGAAATCCAGACTTATCACTTGAAAAAGTTGCTGGTACAAGTGTGCTGGGAAGATTCCCTGCTTTTGTCATACTGCAGGATGTGTAGCTTGTCTTTAATTCTTTATTTTATCTGTACAGATGCTTAATACAAGGCTCCTTAGGTTTCTTGTTTATGAAGTTGTCTCCCAGCAGGGCATATTGGGAAACCCCATGCTCAGCACAGAGACTAGTCAGTCATGCCAAATTGAAGTGCTGCTTCAGGTGTGCTGTTTTTAAACAGCAGAGTACCCTGACTGGACCTAGACCCAAGAAGATGTGCTTTGACTAGTTCTACATTTCAAGGTACAGATCAGTTAGTACAGCGACTTCTTTTCCATAAAACCCCTCTACTGTCTGCTACGGCTCAAAGTATTTACTGGACCTATTCAGTGAGTACCTTGCTGTAAGGAACTCCATACTGAGCACACGGAGTCCTGCAAAGCCAGTCTTGATCTGCATCACCTCCAAACAGACTAAATTCAATGGTGGAGTTTGTACAAGAAAAGGCAGCATCTGCCCTGCTGATGGGGCTGAAGTACCTGCATTTCATAGCAGCATAGACAGGGCTACTTACTCTTTGGGATTAGACAGCCATTCCAGCACAAGCCTGCCTGGCATGAGGTGCATTTATATTACACGTGGTGAGGTAAGGGGAAAGCAGATACCAGCACAAGACACAGACAAACACTGAAGCCAAATCTCCCATTAACCACGTCAAGAACTCTCCAGTTCCCTGCCCCTCTGGATCATCAGCACATCCCAGCACTATGTAACTAGATCTTCGATCACCCAGTGAATACTGATTAGCGTACATGATGGAAAGGCTCCTTCTCACAGCTACTTCTCCACTGGCAGAGAGCACTTGTTAATAATTCAGCTTCATGCCACATCAGTACTGGAGTGCTGAGGCTTTCTATACTGAAGCTGTAAATATAGGATGTGACTGCAGCTGCGTGTTCTCACCCGCAAAGTCCTTCAATGAAATGATTCAGTGTCCTAAAAGGTAATGAAGAAAGATCTTGAGGTCACTGCTGAGTGGCACCCACCCACCATCCATCTGGAAGAAGAGAGACAGGCAGGAGGAAAGGCTTAATCCTCTACTGAAAGTCTGGCCAAGCCTGCAACACCCGTTAACTCCATTTTAGGGCACCCAGAGCTCCAGGAGCCAACTGGAACAGGGCCATTCCAGCCTGAAGGCATAAATGCAGTAAACACTAGTGAAGTCATTTTAGCAGAGATCAGGGGGAGACACCCCTACAGAGTTTACCTAAGGGTGTTTCACCCACCTGTTTCCTGCAAGATTTTTACCCTTATAGTCTTCAATTTAAATACCATCGAGCGCCGAGGGAATGGGCAGAAGGCGGTACAGGGAATAAAACGGGCACACACAGCTACACCGGGTAAAGACCTCCCTAGGGAAAGGGTTCACAAGTTACTGTAAAGGCTTTAAAAAATACAAATGTTGTCACCATGAAGGCAGTGGGACTGCCCAAATCCCTGCTGGGGGGCTAAAGGATGCCGTCCCTTGATCCCCGGACGGTGGAGCAGGTACCCGCCGTCCTTGGGGACTCCTCACCAATTGCAGCGGCAGCGCAGCCCGGCCCCGCATTCCCGTTGCCGCGGCAACCGGCGGTGGCTGCGCCGCACGTCAACGCCGACGGGCGGAGGACACGCAGGGACACGGGAGGGTAGGTCTGAGAGGACCCCCACCCGCCGTGTGTCCCCGGCACCCGCCTCTCCACACCCCACGCAAATCACAGGGGGATCTCCCCCAGCCGCACCGCGCTCCGCAGCGGACTGCGAACGGAGACACCGTGGAGGAAGAGTCCTGAGGACAGGTCAAGGAACGCTACACAGCGGTGAACTAGCCAGGGCTGGGCGTAGTGCACCTCCCTGGGAGCCCAGCGCAGCGGAAAGGGTGATCTGCCAGCGCTGCTTAACCCCCAACACGGCTCATCTCACATTCTCAGAGGCTTCTGGTGCTCAGACAGAGCAGCAGAGACTGGCCCCGTGAGACTCCCCCATAGCCCAGACCGCCTGCCCCCACATCATGTCAGCAGGGAATGCATCCGGAGTGCTAGCTTAGGACAAATACAAGCGTGAAGCGCCCGGCAGTCAGCCATATACTGCTCTTGCTTTTCCCTGTGCTTCAGCTAAGCCCAGCTCTCACCTTCAGCAAGTGCTTCTGGAAGAGAGATTGCAAAAGTTTTGGCAAGGATTCTGCCTCAAGACATTATCAGGCACCACTAAGCCAAAAAGCAGGAGTCTAACGTGAAACCGAAGTTAAACTTGTTCTGGGATGAGGATACAGAATTCTGAATGAGACCTTTCCTCCCCTTTTACAGTGCAGGGGCCGTTCTTTAGAAGAATTGTCTTATTATGCAGTAGCTTGGAGGTAGGAACATGTGGGCAGAAGAGATTTTTTTTCTAAGTATTTCTGCTTATTCACACTTGCTGTAAACACTTCCTCCAGGAGATTCTAGAAAGTAGGACATAGAAGGTGTTTGCATCCAGCCACTGCTTTACTTGCTAGAACCTGAGCTAAACAGGGTTTAGTGCAAATATCTACGCAAGAAAAACCCAATTTAAAACATTTGATCTTTAAAGAGCCGTTCTGTGTTATAATGTTCACACATCTTATAATGAAAGTCTTTAAATTACTTTTTCCCCCAATTAGGATTGCTTTTTCTAAATGCAATTTGGTAGACTACAGCTCAAGAGGGAGGTCTTTTCTACACTGAAGGGGTTTTTGCCAGCTGATTATGCATGAAACCATAGAGGACCCTTACAAAACAGCCTAGAGCTTAATCAACATGTTGCTTAGAATGGCATTTAGCAAAACCTGGCTTATTCTAAGCACAGACAGAGGATCAGCAGGATGCTCTTGCTGACTTCTGATGGATGCCACAATGTTATACAAAGCTGGTCTATGCTTGGCAGTGCCATCCGTGGGAATGGGAACAACAGTGGGTATCAACAACTAACCGATTAGGACATAAATCAAGTGTCCCGCATGACAGAGCAACTGCTTATAATTAGGCCAAGAGGGCACTTCATCTGGAGGAGTTACAGCTTGGCCTAACAGTGTCATAGGTATCCTCCCATAGAGGCTTAGTTCTGTAGCTGCAGAGTTTTGCATCAGATTTCCTCCATGGACAGGATCCCCATCAATGTCTGATGCAGGGGACTACCAAGATCAGAAATATTGGGTTAGGGTTAATTGTTCTCACCAACTCCTAACTATTCTTCCTTGGGAGGTTCTAATATTGAAGTCTGTACAGAGCATTTTAAAAAGGAAGGATTACTTGGATAGTTTCAGCTGGTTTATGATTCTACCAAAATTAGCAGTGACACAGATGTCTAATAGATCTAGAGCTACCACAGACAGTTACAGGACCTGGAAGACACACGGGTATCTACAGCACGCGGCTCACTTGGACTTGCCCTTTAAATACCATTTACTAGTTCCACTGCGCAGTCCATCTGATTAAATTAAAAAAACTACTGTGTTTTGTCTTCATTACTTCCCCTTTTGCTAGTGTTTCTCAGTTTCTTCCGGATACATCTCAAAAATCAGTTTAAGTTATGACCAGCCTCGGGCTGATAGTTTCTGCAATTTTGTTCCTTAAGTTGATACAAGACCACATTATCCCTCAGATCTTTTGGGATTAGCTTGGCCTCCAGTTTGTGTGCCAAGAGAGGAAAATTGAGCCTTGTGATTCCCTTGTTCTCTACAGCCTTGGAAGCCTCTTCCTGAACCCACTTCCAGACTTGGCATAGTTCTGTGGTAACACGAGTGCTCTTAGAAAGCTATTCCATTCAGCAACTAATTAGCATAAGTTCATGTTTATTTGTTAACAAAGCACCATTGTATTTGGTTGCCTACAAGTTCAGGTCAAGGAAAACTGAAGTCTTTCGGGCTGATAGTTTAGCCCAGCAGATTTGTTGTGCCCAGCAGATTTGTTGCTCAAACCAGGGCCACAAAGTAGATGCAAGCCTTGCTATAGGAAAGGGTCTGTATTTACAGAAGAGACACATGGGCCCAGCAGCTTTTGCAGGTGATGTCTTTCAGGACCGAGTAAACACCTACAACTTTTAATAGAAGGGGATCTTTCAGCAAATTACTTAGAGTTCTTTGCTTTACTTGTTAGGAAACGTTTTGTATAGTTTTTATTGCAACATGAGAAACTGAGGCACAGAGACTGCTCAATTAATTGTCAGCCAAACAAGACCCTAGTGAAGGAAAAAAATGCCAAAGGGGAAGGGAAAGGGAGAAGAGATAAACTTATGAACTGAAAAGTTTGGCACTGAAGAAGATACTGACCGTTGTGATCCCTCGGGATAATGTACATGGGATGGAATGCCTTGTTGGTCAGTTTAGGATCTCCTGTCCCATCCACTTCTCCCAGTGAGTGCAGCCTTAAGCTTACTGCAACTGGTACACAAGATTCAGCAGTGACCTTGGTCTCTGTAAGAGCAAGTATAAACAAGAGAGCCTTCCTGATTTCCAGTCCTTGGTAGTAGCTGTAAACATTGCATTATCACTTGGGGAAGCAGACACTGCCTGCTTCAGAAAGCACAGTTCCTTCGAAGAGACTGAGCTGAAAAGTAAAAAGCACTGAACAGAATTCTGTTCCAATTCATACCAGGACACCTGTTTCCTCCCTGGGAAAGAGCTCTTTGTGCAAACATTACTGCTTTTAGAGAGTTTAAGCTTTATTCTCCATGTCTCCTGCATAAAGCATAATTAGCAGGATGACTTGCAGGAGAAGAATTAGACCAGACAGTAAAATAAACAGCCTAGCTGTAAGGTTAGCTGAGAGGAACGGATGGCCCAGAGATGCTAGAATGTCCCCATCAAAGGAAGCTTTCAAGAAGTGACCAAGTCACCAGTCAAGCAGGGCTGGTCACTTTTTGCCTTGGCATGAAAAGTACTAGGCACAGTTAAGCCTAGAAGAAGCCTTCCAAGGTTTATCTTTTACACAGGCAAGACTTCCAGTAACATCAGTTCAAGTCTTCCTTCAGAAACAGCAGGAAAGTGGTAGAGAAGCCTGAAGGAGTAGTCACCTGAAATAAGAGATCTCTAAAGCTTTAGAACAGACTTGTATTTTCATTACACAAGCATAAAGTAACTGAGTTGTGAAAACAAATGTAAACAGGACTGTTTGAAGGTAGGTTCTCAGCTCTGCTTGAGTATGAGCTTTTGAACAGGCTCATATCTGGGCAGTCTCACTCTTCAGCAGATTTATGTTTGGAAGAAAACAAATTAGAAGCCTGTAATGACTGTGATTGTTCAAAAGAGATTGCTTGCAGAATTTACCGGTGGGATATTTGTCCAAATCACATCTATTGATCAGCTACGAAGTTGCACAGGGATTTGCTAACTCAAATTACTGCTGTAGTTCTGGCCTCTCATCTAGAGATTTATTTCCCTATGCTCTATTGGATGTTGCATTTCCCTTTTGTGCACAGATTTTTCCTAAACGCTCCTTTCTCTCCCCACCTTAGCACAAGGGATCAGGCATATTAGTGAAATTAGTGAAGACTAACTTATAAATATGGAGAGCTTTAAGAGCTCAAGGCAAGTGCTTATGAAATTAATTATTTCATTAATACTATCTCTTCCTGGAGCCTTTCTTTGCCTGAAGCACTGGCCCTCACCCTGTAGAGCTGCAGACAAGGAGGGGTCTGCTTCATCAGGCTGTACTGCAGGAAACCAGTACCCGCAGATGTGCGGAGCTACCTCATATTCATCTCAGTCAAAGTAAGAGAGCCCAAAAATCCATTATTCAACCTGCTGAGGCTCATCTAGCTTGTTTTCATGGTATGGAGGAATGAGATCAGACCAGAGGGAGAGGTAGAAAAGGGTAATACACACCTGAGAACAGCATTTCTTTCCCCCCACTGCCAGATGCATTTGCATGTCTCCGGTGTTTCTGCGATTCTGTGTAGACACAGACACCTTAACATCTCCCAGACAGCACCTTCCCTTCACATGGAGCCCATGCTGGACACAAAGCCCAAGCAGAGCAAGCAGAATTCAAGATGCATTTCAGAGCAGGATGGAGGCAGGCAGAAACACTACCCAAGCAATTCTCTTGTCTGTCTGGAGTAGACAGCCCAAACCTCGTTTCACTTTGAACCATTTGAAGGTTAGGCAGGTGTCACTGCAGAAACCTCTACTGAGATTGTAGCCACCGATTTGTACAATTTAAACTCCTTAAAACCCACCTATGAAGGATTAGCAGCTTGATTTACTTCATTTAAAAAGGACTTCACCATTCCAAGCATTATCCAACGCAGCAGCTCAGAGCTGCTTACCAAGATTAACTCTGGCACCACGAGACACAGCCCATCAGCAGCAGGCTGGCTCTCAAACAGCTTCTTCCTTTCAACGGAGTCATTTGCACCAGGCTTTAAAAACTTGGGAAATTCCTTCTGTCTTTCCATCCCTCTTAATCTTCTGTTGAGAAACAGTAACAGACTAGAAAGGTCAAGTTGGGGGACAGGGAAGGAGACAGATAACCTCTCTCCCTTCCTTCTAACTCACTGCCTCACCTCAACATGGGAGGGGAAGATTTACCCAGTGTGGGACAATCCGAGATCACACCGCATTAGTGCTCCTGGTGCTAGACACAGGCCTCCTCCATCAGTCTCTACCCCTTCTCATAGCCAGAAACTTCACTGCCAAGAAAATACTTAGCTACGTGAAACAGATGATGCAGAAGCCTTTCCAAGCATGAACTTATGCAAATGTTTCTTTTAATCTCCCTATGCAGAGCTATAAGCTACCCTAGGTCAAGGAAAACATCCTAATCTGACCAAAATCTGTTCAGACCCACATCCCAAGTGGCCTGTGATGCTAAGTCTTCCTACAGCTTGAGCAGTGTGGCCTAAGCACCCAGAGCCAGCTGGGTGAAGCTGAGCTCACCCTGGGGAGAGGGAAGGAGTAAACAACTGTTTACACTGGAAAGCCACAGCCAAATCACATACACAACTGTGGCTTTGTGTACATACACACCTCCTCCTTCCTTCCTCCATCACGTGTCACACAAGACATTTGTGTCAGGTAACCGATAGTATTTTAGGCACATAAAGTGGACACTTTGCACGAAGCCTGTGTCAGCACTACAAACTGAAGTGGCTTGTTTATACTTGCACAGTCTGCTAATGCTAGAGTGTACAGGCAGATGGGCAGCCTTCTCCCAACACTGCAGAAGTCTTGTCTGCCCCTTTGCTCAAGAGCAGATGAGGCCACTGCAGAAGAAACTGGAAACATCAAGACCAAGTTGCTGCTGCTTTAATATCATTTAATATCACAGGGAAGTTTTTTTTGCCTGTGTACAAGAGTCCCCTGTATCCAGCACGGATGAGGCAGTACTTCAAAGGCACTCAAATAATCGCTTTTGGTGCATTCCACCAGCATCATTAGGCAAATGTCCATAAATACCCTTCTCATATCTTGTCTCACTGAGATTATCCTTGTCTCCTTGGCAACTGTCAGATGAATGCTAGCAGGGATTAGCCCCAATGAGCTTTATAACCCTCATGTAAATTCCTGCTCTACGAAGAGACTTGGCCAAACACTCTGTTTTTCCTGGTCATGGTAAAGTGTTACCATAAAAAATATTAAATCCAAGAACCTTTCAGTACACCTGAGTAAGGATTAAAACTAATACTGAGCTTTATTTGTCCTCCAAACAAGTAAGTTTGAGACATCTGGACATACTTGTCACTTCACAGATTGACAAGTAGAGCTGTCAATCTTATCAATACTTAAAAGAATATCAATACTCTGAATCAATACTTAAAAGAAGGCTTCTGCTGAAAACTTGGGTTATAACATCTTGCTTTTTTTTTGTCCCCCAGTGCCAGCAGGGAATCACACTGGGAAATTCTAAATCCCCACACAAGAGCTTAACAAACTTATGCTGTGCTTTAACCTATTACTTTCTGACAACTAGCCTGGATCCAGGTCAGCACTTGAAATCTGTCTGCATACTCTGAGCAGTGAGGCTCTCTGCCTCTGAGCAAGCAGCTACAGACTGTGCCCTCACACCCCACTTCTCCCTGCTGCTCAAAGCATCAAGTCAAGGAGGTACCGTCCCAGCAGCACAAGGTTTTTGCAAGTGGAGCATTCCTCTGCTCCTTACCATTCTTGGGCCTGGTCAGGACAAAGGCATTTGTCTCTTGGAATCCCATTTGGCCCGACTGGGCAACCAGCCTGTGCCATGTGCGGTACTAACACCCCAAAAGATATTATAAAGACCTGTCCCTGCAAAGGAAATGCAGAAAGTCTGCTAGTGCAGGGAGCTAAGCAGCCCTGCCTCAGACATAAGCATTAAGGGTCCAAGTATCTAATCGGTACCAGTCAGTGGTGCACAAGTGACATATTTAAATTATTTGTTTCTCAGTCCATTTAAGTCTTTAAACGTCCCAGCTTGGGGAGCTCTGCTCTAATTCAACAGGACAAAAAAAATTAAAAGTAATCTTTGAGCAGAGACAAAGAAAGGAGGTTAAAAGAGGCACCAGCTTCAGCAGCTAAACAAAAACCACACAGAAACACAAGTATTTCTGTAATTAATCAAAGACAGCTCGCTCTGGCACAGCACTGTGTTTATGGCCAATTCAACAGTGTGCCATGGCTGATACCTGTTAGACTAATCAACTGAGAGACAGGAGGGAAAGACAGCACCCAAGGTTGTTGCAGGAGGTAGGTCACCAAACAGCCAAGCTTAAGGGTCATGGGGAAGCCAGGGCAGGCAGGGTAGTGGCAGACAAAAGAAAAAGAGTCTTGGCACAAGCTGGACAGCAGTGATGCAGCACTCTTTCTTCATGCAATTCTCCAGACCTGTTGGCTCCCCAGCCATCTGCCAACTCCAGCACACACTTCAGTGTGTCTAACACAGGAGCGAGGGGAAAGGGGTCAGTGGCTTAAGAGAGATTTCTAGCACAGATAGGATAAAATTCTTCCTGACTAACTCACATATCTGTATACTGCCAGAAATTTTGAGTGACACCATTTCAGACACTCCTGCACACAGCAGGCACTCAGTAGATTTAGTATTGCTACCGCAGGCTACTGCACATAGCAAAATTCAGCTATAGCAGCAGGAGGAATAAAAACTGCTGAGAGCTGAATACTGTGATCTCTTCTATCACTAATCACATTATTTTTGCTTTCAGGCAGCAAAAGGAAGAGAAAGTTTAATGAGGCAGTGATGCTAGGGAAGACCCCAGTTTAAAATCCTACTGTAGTAGCATAACAATTGGAGCAGCTGATCAGCCCATGCTCAAGTGCAGGATAGTCCAGACACACTCACACAATACTCTCTACTGTAAAGTGGTAAAAGAACACAACAGGAAAGCAGTGGAAGTTGCCACAGTCAGAGTACAAGCACACCTGAACAGGGCTTTCAAAATGAAGCACAGTTCAGCAACCCAGTAACTTGTTAGGGAGAGTTTGAAGCTAAAGAACAGCCACCACCACGCCATTTTTGTTGTGGTTTACCTGCTGCCCTTTAGCTGGCCTCCTTTTGCCTGGTCAGAGCCAGGTAGCACACACGGGCTACACGACACTCATTAATCCTCACATTCCCTCAAAAGCACCAGAGCCAAAACCAACAGCAATTTTCACACCCTCTCCCTTTCTCCCAAAGGGCACCCATAGGCTTTTACACACTTCACCCCTCCGAGACAAATCACTGAGGGTGAAACGGGGGATTTGGGTGAATGAGAGAAGCACACTGTCCGTTCTTTCCTGGTTGTGATAGCTTTATCCAGGACACGACTTCTTTCCAGACAAAGTCTTAGCCATGAAACCTTCAGACTGCAGGGAAAACGTATCCTTTCCCAGCATCAGACACACAGGACAGGCTGCTAATTCTCACTGCATCTGTCACAGAATCATCGAGGCTGGAAAAGCCCTCTAAGATCATCCAGCCCATGACCTAACATCACCACAACCTAGACTATGGCACTAAGGGCCACATCCAGTCTGTCCTTAAACACTTCCAGGGATGGGGACTCCACCACCTCCCAGGGCAGCCCATTGCAGTGTCTGATCACCCTTTCCATGAGGAAGGACTTTCTAACATCTGACCTAACCCTCCCCTGGCAGCTTCAGGCCCTGCTCTTTCATCTTGTCACCAGTTGTTGCCTGGAAGAAAAGCTGGGTCCCCACCTGACTACAACCTCTCTTCAGGTAGTTGTAGAGAGGGCGAAGGGCCCCCTCTGAGTCTCCTCGAGGCTACACACCCCCAGCTCCCTCAGCCTCTCTTCATCAGACTTTCCCTCCAGTCCCTTCCCCAGCCTTGTTGTTCCTCTCCAGCACTTCAGTCGCTTTCTTGAAGAGAGAGGCCCAGAGCTGCCCCCAGTACTCGAGGGGAGGCCTCCCCAGTGCCCAGTACAGGAGGTAATGACATCCCTAGTCCTGCTGGCCACACTATTTCTGTTAGAAGCCAGGATGCCTTTGGCCTTCCATGCCACCTGAGCACCCTGCTGGTTCCTGTTCAGGACAGTGTTTCCCCAGGTCAAGTTCTCATGCAGGCCTTACCGGTCGCGGCACCAGCGTTGGTTTGCAGGCAGCCTCGTGGCCTGGCTGCACTTCACCCCCAGGCCCTGTGTCTGCCTGGCACCTGCTCCCTGCCGCAAGCCCAGCCCAGGCTCTCCACAAGTTTGCTGTGTCACCACGGGGTCAGTTGTCAGAAAGCAAAAGCTTCTGTGGCCCCCCCCCCAAAAAAAAAAAAAGCAACCCCAGCTTGAATGATTCTTCCCCCTCCAAGCAGCATCTCAGACTGCAGGGGACAGGGCTTTGGATTCATCAGCTCCTGACCTACATTTGCAAAACCTTGGCTAGAGGTGCAAGTCTAAGTTTAGCACATACTGCCCACAACCAAGCACAGCCTTGGTCTGCAGTGCTTGCAGTGGACAAGTTCTTTACTGAGAGAGTGGCTGGGCACTGGAACAGGCTGCCCAGGGAGGTGGTGGAGTTCACCAGCCCTGGAGGTGTTTAACAAACAAAGTAGATAGAGCACTTGAGGACGTGGGTCTAGAGGTTAGGGAGATGTTGGAATGAGGGCTGGACTAGATGATCTGAAGGTCGTTTCATAGTTAACTGGCGCAGCTGTTGGGATGTTACAGAAGGCTTTTCTCTGACAGCACTGCAGCTCTCCTCCATCAGAAGAACAACTGACTAAACAAAGGATTTGTGGTTTCCCCCATACAGAACCATCTTAAGTGACATTCACAGTTACACCAAAGCCTGAGGGGCTCTTTCCAGGCCCTGATGATGATTCCTCTCTATGTGTGCCATTTGGCAGAGCATTGTATATCTTATACGTAAACCATCCTCCAGTGTTGCACCTCTCCTTGTTTTTCATCTGTTTGCTCTCCACATCTATTTGCTTTATTCTTTGTTTCCAAGCACAGCTGTTTTGTAGGACTTAAGACTACCAAAATGCCAGTGAGTTTGCTTTGGCAAATAAGTTCACACAATAACTTTTTTAAAGCTAGATTGTAGAAAGAGTCTTCAAGGAGAGATTCATATACTTGTTTCTGGACTCTTCCATCCCAGAGTGCTTCCCATCCCAAAGCAGCACCCATACAGTCTCTTCAAGGAAACAAGAGCCTGCCAGGCTGACACATACATAAGATGATCTGGCCACCTACAAAGTGCTTAGCAGCTTCCAAAAGCTGGGTGACAGGTGATGTTCAGAAAACTTAGGCTCAACTATGACTGAACCTGCTGTGGCTTAATTTAGCAGCTCTGGCTTGTGCTAGAGGTTACTGTTATGTACTTGCCTACTGCCTCAGAGGCGCAGACTGCTCTGAAGGCAAAGTCCCTGCACTAAGGATCTCCATTTAAAGATCTAATCCCCTTTGCGCTTATATCTGTGGCACTGCACAAAATGGTAAACAAGTACTTCTGTGCTCAGGCATCTGCTGCACTGAGTCATAAGCTGAACCTTAGTGGAAGCAGAGCAAAGCTGGGCTGAAAGGAGACAAGTGCTCGTGTACTTGCAGCATACGGTGCTGTACAAAGTATAGATCTCTATCCAGCTCCAGAAGCTCTCAGATGTTGTTACTAACATGTTGTAATTATCTTTTGTCAGCGATCACCAAGAGCAAGGTCTGTGCTCCAAGTCTGCTCCAAAGACCTTATGCACTGAACAGATCTTTTCATGTTGTCAGCAAAGGAGAACAAATCGGGAATAGCTGGAGGCTGCTGAAGTACAGGAAGACTTATTGCTAAGTTAAATGGCATCTCTAGAAGCTCTTTATCTGCAGGCATCCAGCACAGTTCTCTTGCATTTAGTAAAACAAATCAAATACGAGCGGACCAAGAAACATTTTTCAGTGAAATGTTACCTAGCAGCTCCAGAACAGTCTTTCAAGAGGGTAGATTTGGACCCTTTCATTTAAGCATTGCTGTTGTGACATGCTGCCATCTTTTTAGCTCCAAAACTTGTGATAAACTTGAAAATTTCTACTGCATTCAGCTTTCATTTATCACCCCACTGCACCTATCAGTGATAAACATATTTAGCTAAGAGAAAGCTTTAATGGAATAGTTTTAAGCTGTGGCTCCCATCCCAGACAATAGTCACTATAGGGTTTGGGTTTCTTTATTTTTCTACAGAAAACAGGTTTTGTTGCATTTGCTATGAAAAATAAACCTCCTGCACAGAACATCTTTTGTTTCCCCCCATAGTCAAGCCAATAAATTCATCAAGTTGGGAAGTAAAGGAGCAAACACACACATCAGCACTGTTTTTAAGAAATAGCCTGAGAGAAGTTATCAAGGGATAGACTTGACAGGGACTTAAAAGCTAATAAAACATCTCACCAGTCAATCTACCATAAACTTTAAATATATGTCTAAGTTTTAGAAAATGTTTTCTCTCTTCCTGTCCAAAGGCTTTCTGAGAGAAATTAACGTATTTGTAGCCAACTCCTTCGATTTGGACCAATTTTTTTTTGGCATCCACTGATTTCCCATGTATGGAAGCAAGACATCTGTATTTTCATGCATTCAGACATGATTGTATGTACAAGTATGAGCACTGGAAACCCTTTGGTTTGTGTATTATTACTAAGTTCTAAATCTATTCTGAGGTTAACAGAGTGCATAGATGAAGATTTCAAGAGCAGGCAGAGCTGCTAGCCTGCCATCCCATATTAGATATCCCCAATAGAACTCAGTTAATTTTCTTTGGAATAAAGGAGACAGAGTGCTTAAAGCCAAAGAAAGAGACTGCAGGAAGGTTAATTATTGTCTCCTGCTTCCAGGCACAGATATTTGAGTGGAAACACCTCCAGGTTTCAAGCCTTTGACTAAAACTATCTCTTATAAAATTTAAGAAAACAGGCTGGTTGGTTTTCCAGCATCACTTCCTCCAAGCTCAGGAGCAATGCAACCCTAAAAGCAAGAAAGCAGGCAAGGGAAGCAGGAGATATGCAGGGTTGAGTAGGAAGCTTCTGAAAAACATGCATCAGTACTGCTTGGGGACTGACCTGCTGGAGAGCAGCTCAGGGGAAAAGGACCTGAGGGTGCTGGTGGATCACAGGCTGACCAGGAGCCAGAAATGTGCCCTTGTGCCTAAGATGACAAGTGGCCTCCTTGGGTGCATTAAAAGGAGTAGGTCTGCTAGGTCAAGAGAGGTTCTTTTTCTCCCCTACTCTGCCCTTGTTAAGCAGCACTTGGAATAGTGTGTCCAGTTGTGGGCTCCTCAGTTCAAGGACAGGGAGCTGCTGGAGGGAGTTGAGCACAAAGCCACTAAGATGATTTGGGGGATGAAGCATCTGCCTTATGATGAGAGGGTGAGAGAGCTGAGGCTGTTTAACCTAGAGAGGAGGAGACCAATGGGTGATCTCAATAATGCTTATGAGTGTCTAAATAGCAGGTGTCAGGGTGATGGACCACACCTGGAGTATTGTGTCCAGTTCTGGGCTCCTCAGTTCAAGAAGGATGTGGAGCTGATGGAGAGGGTCCAGCGTAGGGCAACGAAGATGATGAAGGAGGTGGAGCACCTCCCTTAAGAGGAGAGGCTGAGGGAGCTGGGTCTCTTGAGCTTGGAGAAGAGGAGACTGAGGGGTGACCTCATTAATGTCTACAAATATTTGAGGGGTGGGTGTCGGGAGGGTGGAGCTGGGCTATTCTCAGTGTCATCTAGTGATAGGACGAGGGGCAGTGGGTATGAGCTGGAACATAGAAGGTTCCACATCAACCTGAGAAGGAACTTCTTCCCAGTTAGGGTGACGGAGCACTGGAACAGGCTGCCCAGGGTGGTTGTGGAGTCTCCTTCACTGGAGATGTTCAAGGCCCACCTGGATGTGTTTCTGTGTGACTTGCTCTGGGTGATCCCAGGGGGATTGGACTAGATGATCTTTTGAGGTCCCTTCCAATCCATAATGATTCTATGATTCTGTGGCAGCAGACTCTTCTCAAGAGCACCCAGCAATAGGACAATAGAAATTGGGCACAAACAGGAACACAGGAGATTCAATTTGAACATAAGTAAAACTTTAGGGTGAGGGTGACAGACCACTGGGAGCAGGCTCTCCAAAGAGATTGGATAGTCTCTTCTCTGGAAACACTGAAAACCAACCTGCCCAAGTTCATATGGGATGTGCTTCAGGAGAAGCTGTTCTGGCAGGGGATGATGTCCAAAGGTCCCTTCCAGTCCCTATCATTCTGTGATTCAGCATTTCTATGCAATGAAATTCAAGAATGGCAATTGTCTGTCCTGGCTTCTGACTACCAGGGGAAGACAGCAAATCCTCTCAGAGTAGGAGGCTATTCCAGTTCTCTTTGTCACCATGTTCACTAGCATCTGCTTTTTGTTTTCCCCCAAAGGTTTTAATGACCAGGTTAAATCTTAATGTTTGTGGTTCAGCTATTTCCAAATTTGTTGGGCATTTTGTATTTCATTAGGCTATCATCTGACCCACACTTACAGCTGGCTAGAAACATACCAAAAGAAGTAGGTTTCCATCTTTTAGCACTGGTAGGGCACTGGAACAGGTCCCCAGGGAGGTTGCGGATGCCCCCTCCCTGTAACAGTTCAGGACTTGGTTTGATGAGACTCTGGGCAACTGGACTAGCGAGAGGTGATCCTACCCGTGACAAGGGATTGGAATTAGATGATATGTGAGGTTCTTTCCCATCTAAACCATTCTATAAGTCAGCCTGAGCTCAAAAACTGAATTTAAAAAAGAAAAATCACATCAAAGGTAGCCTGACCAAAGTGCTCTAGAAAGATAAGGCACGCCTTTGTCAGGGAAAGATAACTTATTCATGGAAATTAAACATTAGAAATGCATTAGAAGCGACACAGGAGAGCAGGCCACTGAGCTTACTGATGCAAAACACAGACCATCCAGCTTTCACTGCACCAGTTCCCTTTGTTAGGCCAAGGCAAAACTTCAGACACTGCAGTCTCATGCACAGGTATGGGGGGGACAACAGACATTTTAATCTGAAGGTCCCAGACACTGCAACACTGGACCCAAGGTGTGCTCCACTTGATGGTGATGTATTGGCTCCTCTCAGCCACACTTCATCATCACCAGGCTTGATGGATTAAGCCATAAGCCCTTCTACTTCCATTTACAAATAGGTAACTAAAACACAGAGAACACCTGCTTCATTCAAGGTCAGGTGCAACATCTACACAGAAGAGGCTGCTAGTGTTACACTTCATTACCCTACTCCTTCTGCATTCAGAGCCCTACAGCAGACACCAGCCCTGGCCTGGCAGCCGCCGTGCAAAGCTGCCTCATCTCCCACGCTTTTCTGCAAGCAGAATTTGCATGCAGAGAGCAAGAGCCACTGCCTGCATGTCCTCCAAGCACACTTTGTCCTCTGAGTTATCTCCAGTGCTAATTTATTGCAGCACTCGAAGCAGCAGGCCTCCAGCAGTCCCTCCCACAGGAAGAAGACTGACACTGTATTTTCCTCTCCACAAGAGCCAAGTGCTTAGGTCAAGGATAAACCACAAAAAAATGATGCTGGTATTTAAGCACCTCCTAAAGCACACACTATCCACGTCCACTTGTGGATTGTCTGCTAGTCCTTTCATTCAAACAATGAACCTAGCAACATTCCACAGAGCTAGAGCTGCTCCCATATGGCACACAGCTGTCTTCTGCTCTAAAGAGCAGCTCCTAATCCTGTAAGATTATTTATCCTAAGCTAAGGGTTTTGGCCTCACCCAAGCAGTTATTGAACACTTACTGAAATACTAGATCAAGGTCCCCATTCCGCATTCACTCTTCGAAATGCTTTGCCAAAGCATTCAGATGTTTGCCTTGCAGACTGATTCTATCAACTAGGCTTGCAAAACAAGAAAAAAACCCACAAGTTCATTGCCAGGAGAGCCCTGACTTTCACGCTTTGCTTATTGATGCGGCAGAGTTTCACTGATTAAAAGGATTCTTCAAGGACACATGGAAGGGAAAAGGTAGCAGCAAGTACAAACAGCACTTACCTCCAGCAGCATTTGCAGCCCTCCATGAGAAACAGGAAGCAACCAAAGTCAGCCAGCACAAGCACTTCATCACCCAATCCACGCAACCCAGCTTCAGGTTTTGTGGAGGTTTCCACCAAGGTGCTAAACATCTCCACGCTAACAGTTCTCCACCTCAATGGGCAGGTGCATGCTCAGCCTCACCCAGAAAACCCCAGCTCCTTCCTGCTGTCTCTTGTAGCCATCTTCATACTTGCCTCTGCCTCACAGGTGTGAGACATCCACAGCAGCCCACTGGAGACTCTTGAGAGGAAACTACTCACACTTGTATGTTTTAGTTTAAAAGTCAAGTAAATAGGACTGAGGTCAGAGGACATGCTAAGCATTTCCTGCTTGCCCTTACTGAAGGGAGAGGGGGACAGATCAGCAGCAAAGCATTTTCACGTTCATGCAAGCAATAAAACAGATTTCCAAAGTGTCACGACTGTGTCAGCAGTGCCGGTGTTAGCGTACAATCCTCTGCTGTGCTTTGTGTCACACAATTGCTGCTACAGCCATGAGCCTTTTCCCATCAGTAATGTGTCCTGAGCCTGATAAAACAGTAATTCCACTGCCTCTTCTTCATTAGTCAGACTCCTTGTTTTGGCAATTAAGGATTCTCATCCTTTAGATCTTGAATTCTGGGGGGCAGGGGGGGGTTTGACAGGTTCATTTTGTGCTAAAGAAAAGCTCCTGTGTTTCCTTTTCTGTCATCTGCTCTGTTGTCAGAGTAGAACCCCCTGACCAATCGAGCTGGCCTGTGCTCTACACCATCACCTTGTTTCCCACTGAAGGGAAAGCTCATCAGCCTCACACTGCTAGGACAGGGAGGTCAGGCACTGTGCCACCAAATCAAACTCTTGTCTCTGAGCAGATACAGGTTTATGTGATCCTGAGTAAGAAAAGAGAAGGAATAACAAGGTTTGCAGAGGTGTAAAGACCATGGCAGGTAGCTGAGTACGTGGTACAAAGGTACCAAATGCCAGGTATGAAGTAATTTGCCTGAAAGCACTGGAAATGGTGACAGAGACAGGAAGACAGTGTGGCATATCCAGCTCATGAATGACTCAGTGCCAGACTCCCATGCGTGTCACTGCTGTGGCCACCTCGCACATCTTACCACATGTCAAGGCAGCAGGTGGCTGGGGGTCAGAACGAAGAAGAACACTAGGGAGTGGGCAGATGGGTGCTACAGCATGTTCCTGAGGAGAAAAAAAACCTGTTAGGAAGTAATTCTTACCTGCAAGAGCTCAGCAGATACACTCACTCTGGCTACTGGTATTTAACCCACCCACCAGTCTGCTCATGGCTACTAGGTATTTAGTGGGTACACATTACATTAGCATCATCTTAGCACTTGTACACTCTTAAAAATCCAATTTTTTTCAAAAAATTTCTCACGAGATCAGTGTTAATGGTCTCTGCTGGATGGATGGAACCAAAGTATTTTGGAAGTGTTGAAAAATTTCCTGAATTTTCTTCCCACACTACTTCTCTGGGCAGTGACAGCCCTCACACCTGGAGAAGGCTGCTCCGTACTTCAGGTGGTTAAATTTCCCACCCATGGGCAGGAGCAGAACAAGGAGTGAGGCAAGGAAAGGAGGGTTCAGCCCCAGGATAGCATTTGGTGGAGATGGGAGCTTGGAGGAGACTGAGGGGTGACCTCATTAATGTCTACAAATATTTGAGGGGTGGGTGTCAGGAGGATGGCACTGGGCTGTTCTCGGTGTCATGTAGTGATAGGACAAGGGGCAATGGTTGTAAGCTGGAACATAGGAGGTTCCACATCAACCTGAGAAGGAACTTCTTCACAGTGAGGGTGACAGAGCACTGGAAGGGGCTGCCCAGAGGGGTTGTGGAGTCTCCTTCTCTGGAGACATTTAAAACCCTCCTGGATATGTTCTTGTGCAACTGGATCTAGAGAACCTCTCTTTATCTGCTAACCAACCCCCTTCTAAATACACCCCAGGATGCCACTGGCCTTCTTGGCCACAAGGGCTCATTGCTGGCTCATGGTCATCAAAGTCCTCAAAAGGTTGATGAGTGGTGAGCACCACTATTACGGAAGCACTTTCCTGGACAGAACAATTGTTCGAATCACAACATGGTAGGTATTGGTAGAGACCTCTGGAGATTATCTAGTCCAACCCCCACCAAAACCAGGATCACCTAGAGCGGGTCACATACGATAGATAGGATAAAACAACAATGTAAAGTCAGTCTCAATTACAAGCTTCAGTGTGGTGCTGGCTGTGGTGACAGGGCAACAGTCATAACCCTCGAAGGCTTCCCCCAACATCCAGATTAACGTATTTTTTTAGATTATTATTCTAAAGTAGGATGTTTGGCTATCCCACATCTCCTTGTGTTTCAGTAGCTAAACATATTTTCCTCCCAGAGAATAGCTGAGAATTCAGGAACTTGAAGCCGGGGGAGGCGCCGATTAGTGATTTGAAGTGTTGATGGTACCAGAGTGGGAACGGGGAGTCCCTTGAACTCAGCTGTTAGCAAATTAATAAAAGGGGTGACACACTCTCCTGAGTGTTACAGATTTAGCACTAATTAGGACTTTTCTTTCTTAGCTATTTTAGGCAAGAAAATCTTCAATACCTTGTGTTAAATTTGAATCATCTCGTTTGCAGAAAAAAAATCCTATGGAAACACTGGTTTCTTCACACCACTACAGTCTATGAAGCTTTGTCTTTCTGGTACGACTTAGAGCTGGGTATTTTGCATGCAGTTTGCTTTATTTAGCAAATGTTCCCCTAAAAGAGGGTTTTCTTTGAATGAGACTAACCTAATGCCATGAGAATCATAGAATTGCCTAGGCTGGAAAAGACTGTAAAGATCATCGAGTCCGACTCTTAACCCAGCTGTACTGTGCCCACCATGAAACCATGACCCCAAGCTCCAGTCACTTCTCACTGTCCATCCCCAGCACTTCGAAGGCCCTCTCTTCACAGGAGTGTCAGTACTAGGTGGTCCTGCTCTGGCAGGGAGATTGGACTAGATGATCTTTTGAGGTCCCTTCCAGTTCCTAATGATTCTATGATTCTCTGATACTCCAGTTTCACAGAATCACAGAACATTAGGGATGGGAAGGGACCTCGAAAGATCACCCAGTCCAGTCCCCCACCATAGCAGGATCAGCTAGATCCAGTTGCACAGGAACATGTCCAGGTGGGTTTTAAACACCTCCAGAGAAGGAAACTCCACAACCCCTCTGGGCAGTCCCTTCCAGTGCTCTGTCACCCTCACTGAGAAGAAGTTCCTTTTCATATTTGTGTGAAACCTCCTCTGTTCCAGCTCACACCCATTGCCCCTTGTCCTATCATTGGGTGCCCCTGAGCAGAGCCTGGCTCCATCCTCCTGACACCCGCCCTTTCCACGTTAGTAAACATTAATGGGATCACCCCTCAGTCTCCTTTTATCCAAGCTGAGCAGACCCAGCTCCCTCAGCCTTTCCTCATCAGGGAGATGGTTCCACTCCCTTCATCATCTTTGTGGCTAATCACAAGAGAAAATCAGAGGCCAAAATGTCCTCCTGCTCTTCTTTTCTTCTTGCACTGCCCAAATCTCATCTGAACCTTGCCTGAAGTCCAGAAAACAAATCTCTCCGTTGATTGAATTTATCTAATTGCGAATGGATGGTTACGCTTTTGCAGACATGTTTCAAACTCTGCCCGGTGGCTGCCATGGCTAATTTGCCTATTCCCAGGAAACTAATTCCTTCCTAAGCACAGAGCAAAGTGACGATGTTGGGGCGATACACGTCTGCCTTTCTGGAAAGAATATTACTTCTCTCTAGTAAAATCAATGCATGGCTAAGTGATTGATGTAACCACAAAAGGCTTCCAATGTTTCCCTAAACACTGCTGGGGAGGAAAACGCGCCGCAGTTTGCATAATGAGAGCAGAGCCAGCCTGTCTGAGGGAGAAGAAACTCGCTTCAATTCAGCAAGAACCATTTGAGCAATAGAGGGGAAAAGTAGACAGAAGGTTACAGCTTCTAATGGCAAAAAGTGAAAGACTGTGTTAGGAGCAATCAGTCTCACAGAGGTCGTGGTTTAAAATGCAGATGTAGGCTGCTACAGCAGTATGGGGAACACGAGTAGATGCCTGACCAATACTGGGCACCGTCAAAGTGTCTCTCCACAGAACAATGCCAGTTGATGGTAAAAATATAGACTTTATGATCAGCTGAAAGGGCAGCTCAGCAGCAGTATTAATGAGCTCTGAACCAAGTGCAGCGTGAAAAGAAGGTTTCCGTGACCACAGCTCATCTGAGAAGACTTTGCCTCGAGTCAGTGACAGGTCAGATCTTTGCAAAGGTGAAACTAAATGTTTCCCCTTTCTGAACTGGATGAAGACTTCTCCTTATTCTCCTGGGGAGAGAGAATAAGGAGACCACGCAGTGACCATGAGATGGTGGAGCTCAGGGTCTCGTGTGGTAGGAACAGAGTAGCTAGCAGAATCGCAACCCTGGACTTTAGGAGGGCCAACTTTGGCCTTTTCAAGCAATTGCTAGGGGACATCCCATGGGACAGGGTACTGGCAGGCAAGGGAGCTCAGGATAGCTGGTTAACATTCAAAGACCACTTTCTTGCAGCACAAGAAAAGAGTATCCCAACAAGAAATAAGTCAAGGAGGGAGCCAGAAGACCTGCGTGGTTAACCAGGGAGCTGCTAGGCAAACTGAAGAGCAAGAAGAAAGCCTATAGGTCATGGAAGGAGGGGATGGCCACTTGGGGTGATTATAAGGTTCTGGTGAGAGACTGTAGGGATGCAACTAGAAAAGCCAAGGCCTCCTTGGAATTAAACCTTGCAAGAGAGGTCAAGGGCAACAAAAAGGGCTTCTTCAAATACATCGCAGGGAAAACTAAAACTAGAGGCAACGTAGGGCCCCTGCTGAATGAGGTGGGTGCCCTGAAGACAGAGGAGACAGAGAAAGCAGAGATACTGAACACTGTCTTTGCCTCTGTGTATATTTCTGGGGGCTGTGTTGGTATCAAGCCCAAGAGTGCTGAGGCTCCAGAGGAAGTTGAGACAAGAGAGGAGTTTGCCCTGGTTGATGAGGGCTGGGTTAGGGATAAGCTGAGCAAGCTGGACGTACACAAATCCATGGGCCCAGATGGGATGCACCCGTGAGTACTAAGGGAGGTGGTGGAAGTCATTGCTAAGCCACTCTCCATCATCTTTGCTAAGTCCTGGGGATCAGGAGAGGTGCCTAGGGACTGGAGGATAGCTAATGTTACCCCAATCTTTAAAAAGGGAAAGAAGGAAGAACC
>VXBP01007893.1:505871-544553 GCA_013400115.1 Rhinopomastus cyanomelas | reverse complement strand
TGGAACAGGCTGTTCAGGGTGGTTGTGGAGTCTCCTTCTCTGGAGACGTTCAAGACCCACATGGATGTGTTCTTGTGTGACTTGGTCTAGGTGATCCTGCTGTGTCAGGGGAATTGGACTAGATGATCTTTTGAGGTCCCTTCCAATCCCTAATGATTCTGTGATTCTGAGAAATGCTATACAGTCATTTATGTTTGCTTATATTAAACAGCTGGTCAGAGAGAACATTCTGCACCGTATGAGGCTGAAGAAGGTATTGTTTTGACTTGACTGCATGAGATAGGCTGTGAATGGTGTGTGCTGAGGTGACACAGGATCACAGAACATTAGGGATTGGAAGGGACCTCGAAAGACCATCCAGTCCAATCCCCCTGCCACAGCAGTTGCACAGGAACATGTCCAAGCAGGTTTTAAACATCTCTAGAGAAGAAGACTCCACAAGCCCCCTGGGCAGCCCCTTCCAGTGCTCTGTCACCCTCACTGCGAAGAAGTTCCTTCTCATATTAACGTGGAACCTTCTGTGTTCCACCTCACACCCATTGCCCCTTGTCCTGTCATTGAATGCCACTGAGCAGAGCCTGGCTCCAGCCTCCTGACACCCACCCTTCATCTCTTTATCAACATTCATGAGGTCACCCCTCAGTCTCTTTTTTTCCAAGCTCAAGGGACCCAGATCCCTCAGCCTTTCCTCATCAGGAAGATGCTCCCCTCCCTTCATCATCTCTGTGCTCTGCACTGGACTCGCTCCAGCGGTTCTCTGTCCTTCTGGAACCAACAGGCCCAGAACTGGAGACAATATTCCAGATGTTGTCTCACCAGGACAGAGTAGAGGGGGAACCTCTCTCGACATGGCAACATCCTGTCTGCATTAGGGCCTTAAATGCTAGCAGTGAGCCCTTTCTTCCCTCCATGTGGGCTGTAACTGTGGGAATAAGGTGTAAGCTGAGCAGCAGGTAGATAAACTGCAGATGATGATTTAAAGCTGGGTAATACAAACCCTATAGTCCTGCAAGCAGTCTAGTATCAGAAAGGACCTCTGAGGTCAATTCATTTCCCTGTGGTCCTGGAAAGAAACTGCATGATCAAGTGAGCTAGCTCCAATAAAATGCTTATTTTAGCCCCATTTCTCCTACTCAAATGGTGCAGGAGGAAGAATCCTACTGCAGCTCCTTGGAAATGTGGAAATCTTCCTCTCCTCAGTCTTCTGCAGTTTATTCACATCATTTTTTCTGCCAGAATCGTGCTTCTGCTTAAGTAGTGCTTCTCCCTTCTGTGTGCTTATCCGTGATGTATTTATAGGGAGTCCTCTCTCAGCATTCACCGCACGAGATAAAAACAAGCTATCCTTTTTTTAGGCTCCTTTCATATAATACTTGCCACGATCTGGATCATGCTTGCAGCCAATCCCTTCACCTGCTCCAGTCGGAGCGTGGGGGACCAGAACTAGCAACAGCAGCTAGGTATTGTCTTTACAACGTGAATAACACTCCCTTGTTTAGTGCTGCTGTGCTGTGCATTTGGATTAATGCCTGTACATAGATGCGTTCTCACATGTAGATTATGCTTGTGATACCATCAACCACCAAATACTGGTGTGTCATCTCAACCGGAACCGTTTCTGCTCCTTGGGAGTGTGGTCAGGGTCTTGCAGGCAAAACCCTTCAGTGCTTTTCATTTGATGCTTTTTCATCCTTGAAAACTCCTGCAGAGTGCTTCAGTGTGAAGATGCTTCAGCAGTCTTTTCATTCAGGAAAAAAAGCACAATCCATCCATCTTCTTTAGTGCCACCAATTAATAGCTGCTCAGGATGCTTTGGAATCTATAGATGCTTAAGGAAAGGAAGAAAAGCCCTACCCCTTCCTGTAGTGCTGCACTATCATCATAGCCTGGGTACTCTGCCTGTGCAAGGAACAGGTAGGGGCAATAAGCAAAAACCTCTGATGTGAGAGGCTTTAAAGAAAGGGAGAGGACTGGTTATGTTAAATTAGGATGAGAAGTGAACTAAAAACTGTCTGGTAGACAAGATTACTTCTTACTGTTGGAAACCAGTTCTCATCCCAGAAGCCAGTGGTCAGAGCCTGGCTGATTTCAGTGGCTGCATTTCTCTCCTCTGCTGCCCTTGCAAGCAGGCAGTGGGGCAACCGGTTTCCTCCACTTGATGGAGCTGGAAGAGCCTTTTACCCTTTGCTGCTTCTTTGGATTATTTTGCTGCAGACTGCAAAATGAGGGACCGTCTTTAAAAGGAGGTGGTGTTGCCTTTGTGAGCCGCTCAGGCTGGGTCTGCATGCTCATTCTTTAGGTCACAAGCTGCTGAAGCAAAGTCCTTGCACCCTTTAGTTGGAGCTGCTGCCTCTGGCTCCCTGTCAGCCCGAGCTCTCTTGGTCAAATCGTGACCCATATTTGCCAGTTTGGGCACTCCCGAACCTGCCCACAGCTGCTAACCCCAGTGCAGGTTTTCTCTACTTGCCCCCATCCCATCTCATCTCTCTGTCTAAGGCTTTGTGGCCACTGATGGCATTTGCCAATGGACATATGGCTCTGCCTGTGCCCCAAACAGGACAGCAATACCACCTCTTGAATGGGATCAGCTCACTTCCAGCTAATCTGCTGGCGATGGAGGTCTGTGCCTAAGTGTAATGGAACCTGATGGGGGCTAATTAAACAGAAAACCATCCATTCGTGCTGTCTCATTAGGGATTTGTCATAAAAACCTTCTGTTCTCTTACAAGCCTAAATGAGAATGTTCACCATGTGAAAAATCATCCATAAAACTGTCTGGAGAGTAAACATGTCTACGCTGTCGTTTATAGAGGCTGCTTGCAGCCTGCAGGTACGAACAGCCTTTCCACTGTCCCCAAACTACCCTGCATAAATGGGGCATCCCTCCTTCGATGTGGGAAAAGGGCCAAGCCCAGCAATCCTGCACTGGGTCTGTGGAGCAGGTGCTACTCTGTCTGGCCTTGATGGGAGCCAGAAACGAGAGGAAAAGAGCACTTGTTCCATTCCCGGGGGCGGGTACTGAAGTTATCGTGCTGGTTTGCAATGGAAGAAAGTCACGAACTGTGTCCCACCGACTGCCCCGGGGGAAAAATCAACATGGTCTACGTGGCTGCCCTCCTCAGAGGCTGTCCAGGGTGAGCTTTTCCCTCACTGAGACTATACAGGCTCCAGAGTTTCTGCCAAAACTAGGGCTTGTGCCCTAGAAGTCGCATCAGGGCAGATCTTCCCGTGGGCAGCACGAGATAACTGCTTTCCATCTATGGGATGACTGTCTGGGGTAATAACCAGCTGGTGTCTCCTTGCAGGCATCGGAGGTCGAGCGGCAGCTCTCCCTGCAGGTCCACACGCTTCGGGAGGACTTTCGGGAGAAGCACTCCTCCAGCAGCCAACACATCGTGCGGCTTGAGAGTCTCCAAGCTGAGGTGAGTCTCTCGTGCTTGGCCTTATTACTGAAAAAGCTGACTGGATCTGTTTTAACCAGTATAATGAACTCCTCTGAACTGGGCAAAACCTGCTGCTTGGAGCAAGCAAAGAGAAAGATGGTAGCTGTGGGGCAAAGGATCCCCCAGCGAGGATCTCTTCTGCAACCCAGGACTGGCTGTGGTGGCCCAGGACAGCTCCCACTGCTGCCTCAGCTGCAGGCGTGCCTGCAAAATGAACAGATCAGAAGGATCTTCCAACAAGCAAACCATGGCTGTGCTCTTGCAGAGCTGCTGCCCAGTGCAGTTAAACTCTGGGGCACGGTGGGAAGGGCTGCAAGAGGGTTATTGCTGTTTCTCATGCTTGCAAAGAAAACAGCAATCCTCTCCTGCCTCTGAGCCACGCACATGGGAAAGCAAGGAGCCCCTGCCTGTTTTAGCTCTGGTACATTAGCAGGAATGATGTTACCTTCCTTCCTCTTCCTTTCCCTGACGGTGATCGCTGGGGAGCATGCAGACAGGACCTAGATAGGTAGAAGATGTCCAGCTCTACTACCTGAACACTTCTTTCTTCATTCTAAACTGTCTGGAAAAGTTTTCCCTAAAACCTCTCTTCTTTTTTCCCCACTCCCACCTGGTCCCTGCTGGTCCCTCGCCTTTTCTTCCCCTCCCCTCGGTGTGGAGCAGCAGGTCCTTGAAGTAAGTATGGAGGAAAGGGTTTGCCTGCGCATGCATTGCTGTTCCCATGCATGCCTGTCACTGTGCACGCCTCGTCTTGCCTCCTCACCTCCTTCCCATCTCTTGCTTTCCAAATCCCTTTCCCCCTGTGTCCTTCTCACGGCCCAGGGTCCATGGCAGAGCAATGGGGTTTTTTGTTATAAGGTCACTCACAGGGTGGTCATTACTGGTTTGGATACCAAACATGAGGTCTCAATACAGCCTCTCTATTACACCTCTTGTTTTTCTTGCATCCCTTTCCTCCAGCCCACACAAATGATGATGGTGGTGGGAAGAGGCTTCTCAGAAACCGTTAATCGCCTAAGAGCAGCTTTCTAACACCTGGAGCAGCCTTTTTACCCTGTAGAAATAGCAAGTCCACAGGCTTCACTAATATCTCTCAGTGCAGCCAAACCTGCCCATCATTCTGGAAAACAGCAGAGAGATGAGGTCCCAAAGAGGCCAAGAAAGCAGTGAGAAGTTGCTGAACACTTGAACGATCCATGAATTGAAAGGAGGCCTTAGGGAATATGTAGGCTTGTAAATGGCATAAGCCAGTCCCCAGAGGTCCTGGGTGGACTAATCTGGGAAGAGGCTCCTTTTTCTTGCTTAAACAAGAAGTGACCTTGGCTAGTGCTGATTCATCCTGTGCTCTGTTCCCAGCTAACTGAATCAGGAAGGGTTTGCTTGGCATATTGTCCTTCTTCACCTGAAACCGCTGCCCTTGACGATTAAAAGAAATGAACCAATTTTAAAGGCAGCCAGTCCCTGGGAAACTAAAAATAAGCATGGCACAGAAAGGAGTCTTCACAAGTGAAAAGACAGACAAATCCCTGGTGAGGACCTGGTGAACATGCAGCAATTAAGAGAAGTGTATAGAATCATAGAATCATCATCATGGCTGGAAAGGACCTCCAGGTCAAGCCCTTTCTCCTAGTGCCTAACCGCTAGACCATAATGGGCAGTGCTGCATCCCAGCCCTGTGCAGACCCCTGTCCTGCAGGCTAACCCTCTGCTGTCCTCCAGCATCTGAACAGGAGGAAAATGCCACCAGGCTGTCAGGGACCAGCCAGGAGAAGCATCTAGCTTTGCCCAGTTGTGAGCAGGGCTGGTCTCCACTTAAACCATTCAGAAATTCCTGCCTGCTCCCTGGTGTCCTGCACACCTGGCTCCTTTGGAGCTGCCCCTGCAGCCTAGGGAAGGAGGAGTTTCCTTTCAGAGCCTCTCTGAGCGTGGAACCACACAGCCATGCCATTTCCCTCACACAGGTACAGAATACCCTCATGCATACCTCTGCTTTTCGCCGTTTCATTCCTCTCTTGGAAGTGTGCTTTCCCTCCTCTCCGCTCCATGGAAAGTGGGGAGGTCTGACGCCAACTTTCTTTCCTCCACAGATCAAAATGCTAACAGACAGGAAGCGGGAGCTGGAGCATCGCCTCAGTGCCATGATGGAGGAGAATGACCTGCTCCAGGGAACTGTGGAGGAGCTGCAGGACCGTGTCCTCATCCTGGAGAGACAAAGCCATGACAAGGACCTGCAAGTGAGGAGGCAGCAAAGGGACAGGGAGGAGAGGGGAAACAGATTAACCAAACATAGGTTGGGGTAAAATTGACCGGAAGATAATCAGGAGCTGAGAGACAAAACAACTCAAAGGAGTCTCCTTCTCTGGAGACATTTAAAACCTGCCTGGGCATGTTCCTGTGTGACTGGATCTAGGGGATCCTGCTGTGGCAGGAGGATTGGACTGGATGATCTTTCAAGGTCCCTTCCAATCCTTGATGTTCTGTGATTAAAATATCTTAGATGAGCATGGCAGCAAGCAAGGTCTTGGGTGTTCCCCGTAGGGACAGAGACAACAGGAGCCCTTGTGAGGCATCATGACAGCAAACAGCTTGGGAAGGAAATCTGAGCAAGGGAGTGGGACAGGGTGCTGGCAAAATGAGGTAAATGTGAAAAGAAGCAGCTTTTCACTGGCTGCAGCAAATTTTACTGGTTTTTTTAATGGAAATCTACTAACCTAATACGCCACATCTAGGCTTCAGAAAGGGGCTTCTTTAGACCCCACCATCCCACAGGGCAATAACTCGCCTCGAGCTCTCAGCGCTCAGGTGGTTTCCCAACAAGCCCCGTGGTGTTCACGGCTGTGCGTCACCACACATCACTCCCCAGAGAACATTCAGGCGTCTCTGTGGCTTCAGGCATCTCAGTAGGGAGCAAGATTTTTTCATTTCTCTGCTGTGGCTTGACAACTACTGGATCCCCAGCTCTCAAAAACAGCCCTTAATATTATTTTCAGGATTTTTTACATGCGTTTGTATTTATACCTGTATTTAATACCTCTGTGGTTTTTCTTCTTGGGTGTATCTCCTGCTGCGTTGTTTTCATCAAATTTTTTTACCTCAGCCCCAACCTCTTCACATTGTTTCTCATTTTAGAGCTGATTAGCTTGCTATTTTTGTCTTTCAGGATGTTCTGGAGCCTAAACAATGTCTAATGACATTTGGAGATTATTAGGCTCTGATAAATAGCAATACCAGTCCAGAGTACTTTCCTCTTGGCTGGAAACCCTCTTTCGTCACACCCATTCCTCCCTCTCAGCTCCTTCACAAGCCCGGAGACTCATCTAGTCCAGACGACCTCCGCTAGTTTTTATTTCCTACTTTCTTGACAAATGCCTCCATTTTCTTTTCAAGCTGCACCAAAGCCAGCTGGAGCTGCAGGAGGTGCGCCTGTCCTACCGGCAGCTGCAGGGGAAGGTAGAAGAGCTCAGTGAGGAGAGAAGTCTCCAAAATTTCAACACAACCAGCACATCCCTGCTATCTGAGATAGAGCAGAGCATGGAAGCAGAGGAGCTGGAACAAGAACGAGAACAGGTATCTGCCCTCTGGCCCCTGGGAAAGCTGAGGAACCTCTATGACAAGCCCCAGAGGGAGAGGGAACTCAAAGCATGTGAGCTGGACCTGGTGCCCAACCAAGAGCCAGAAAATGGGGTTTGTGGCCTCAGCTCTGGTATTAACACCCTTTAGCCCACGTGAAAGTAAATCTCTGTACTCATTTCAAAACCAACACAGCACACTAGACAAATATTTGTGAGGTTCAGCAATCACTTGCATCGCTTCACCATGGAAGGAGAATCTCCATGGCCTTGATGTTCCAGGCTAATGTCAGGCTCTCTTGTTCCAGCTGAGGCTGCAGCTCTGGGAAGCGTATTGCCAAGTGCGGTATCTCTGCTCCCACCTCAGAGGGAACGACAGCGCAGACTCAGCAGTCTCTACAGACTCCTCCATGGATGAGTCTTCAGAAACCTCATCAGCCAAAGATGTCCCAGCTGGGAGCCTACGGGCAGCTATCAGTGAGCTGAAAAGACTGATACAAAATGTGCTGGACGGGGCAGACTCCACGGTAAGTTAGCGGCACAGCAAGACCTCGTCCCCATGCCCAAGTGACAGAGCTTGATGCAGGCTTCCCCTGGATCCTGAAGTCCCCCGAGAAAACACTTGTGGCCTGCAGTGATGGGCTGTGCACAGCCTGGTCCAAGTGGCCAGCTAAAAGCCAAAGCAGCGCGTGGTGTTTGAGCTCACAGTGGTCAGACCACTGTAAGTCATAAGCTCATTTAAGTGTCACTGGTGTGGGAGTCAGTCTGGAACATTAATGAAGGTGGGCTCTCCTGGAGAGCTGCAGTTGCGTTCGAGTCTCAGCACGGAAGTTGTGCAGACTGTCTTATACCACATCACAGTTCAGTTGTTTCTCTTAGGTTGTTCCTATCCTTGCTTTACCCCACATGCATCGTAACCCCTTTGTGGGAGGGTTCTGCCCCTACAAATTGACACTGGATATGTGTCTTGGCAAGAGCCGCCAGACTCAAGTCCATTGACAGGTGAAGGGTATTGCTGGCTCAAGATGGTGTCTATGGGGGATAGTCCCAAAAGGGAGGAGGGAAGAAAAGGGAGGAGCACTCAGCATCCACAGAAGGGCAGAGTTACAAGAGAACACCTTGCTTTTGTGCCGGGGCTTCAATCGTCCCTGTTCCATCACTCCCAAGCTGGTTGCATTGCCCGTGTGACAACCTGAGATGCCATGGTGATGAAAGTGCAATTGCCTTTCTTAAAGTGGTGTTTGAGCAAGAGGTTTCTCTCTCGCTCTCAGAGCTCGCGGCGAAGCGACGACGACACCTTAGAGGAACAGATCAGGCGAACGAGTGAGGATTCGCGAGCCCTGAGGGAATTAATGGAGGGAGAACGGGGGAAACTGAGGCAGAGTTTGGAGGAGCTGCAGCGACTGCACAGCCAGGTTAGCAATTCCCACACTTCACTTGTGGTGTTGTGTTCATCCTCTGAGACGTGCCCTCTGCAGAAGAGATCAACATGAGAAATAAACCTGGGAGGATTTGGGCCAAAAGCGGTTATGATTGAATCAGGGAGATTCTGTTAAATCGAACGCAGAGGCTTCATGCATTTAGGATCACAGTCATTCACAAGTTCTCTGGAGCCCATCCCAGACATCGTCCCAAACAGCCAAACTTCCTTTAAGTACAAGGATGGAAAATTAGGACTTGCTGCTAAAACAGTTAATCAGAAGCAGACTGCAGCCAGGGAACAGCCCTGGCAGCCACCCTTCCCAGAGGACTACTCCCCTCAGCACTGCCCGCTACAGGAGACAGCTCTGAGGTTCCAAACTTGTGCTACCAGTGAGACATGAGACCAGAGCCCACCCTGGCCATGCTGCCATAGTCCTGTGCAGACAGAGGCTATTAGAGGCTTGTTCAGTTTTTGGGTGACCACCCATATACCAGCCTGCTTGTTGGATGCAGCACCTCCTCAGCACCGCTCGTAGACACACGAAGCCTTGACAGGATGCCAGGAGGGAGCAGTACTTGCCTGGTTTTTTTTTGCTGTGTCTGAGCTCCCCAAACTCTGCAGTCTGGGTGGGCCAGAGGACTTGGTTTAGGTGATCCTGCTGTTGCAGGCGGATTGGACTAGATGATCTTTCCAGGTCCCTTCCGATGGAAATGATTCTATGATTCTATGATTCTATGACTTGTCCTGGATCACAAGTCCAAACCCCTGTATCTGCTTTTAGGGGTCCCTGAAAACCAAAGCTCTGAATATTTAAGGAGCAGAGGGATGACTGCAGGTCTGTCTTCTCACACCTCTGTTTTACATGGAGAATCACAGGCTATAGCTACAAATACAGCAGATGTTGCTTCCAGAGAAGCAGCCCAGCCTCACACACATCTCCCACAGCCCAGCTTTGCCCTTGCTTGTGGTTAAAATCACTCTTGCCTGACAGAGAAGCAGCAACATTATCTTCAGTACTGAGGAAAACCAGTGCACGTGGAAATCTGGTCCACCCAGGTCAGCAGTGCTGTGATGCCTCTGCATCACTCCCTGCTGTCCTTGCTATTGGCACAAGACAACTCCCCCTCTAAACTGCTTCTGGGGCCTCATAACATCACACACATTGATCACTCCTACCTGGCAGCTGCTGGCAACAGGAATCAACCCTGTCTCTGTCTACACCGGAAGGCAGTTTCATATCTGCTTCTTGGTCCATTCCCTCTCTGTGGCATCCTATTGAAATACAGATAAAACAGTTGCAACCACAAACCTACTCACAGATGCAGTTTTCTGGGGCCCTTTGATTCACTGTCCCCAGGAGTTTCAGCAGAAGGGCTCAGAAGTAGCTCCTGCCACTCACATCGCTGCTCTGAACTAACCTCATGCTGGGCTACGGGAAGGCACAGCTCAGGCAGAGCTCGCCAGTCCCTTGGCAGCCCAGACACCCAGCAAGCAGCCCCTGCACGGGCAGGGTGGGTTCAGACCCTCCTCCCACCCACCCGGTCCTCCCCAGCCCAGCCATGCCACAGCAACAGTGGATCTTCCAGCGCTGCAGAAGCCATGAACCCTTCGTAACTGCTGCCCTTCATTTAAAGATGTCTTTGAGGCCTCAAGCGTTGCTCCGAGCAAGGAGGTGGGTCGAACGCTGGGAGAGTTCCTGGGTAGTGAAGGAGCGTAGCAGAGCCCATGTGTGCCCTAGACAAGGAGACTAAACGTGCATGAAATATTGCAGAGCTGTGCTAATGCAATCCTTGAGTGATTTCACACCCTATTAACTCGCTCTGCACAGGACCAAAACCATAGATCATTTGTCAGACTATTTAAAGCTGGGCACAGATTTTAAAGCCTAACTAAAAGTGTAAAATGTGCTGGTAACACCTTCCATGGCTTTAATGGGAACCTTCATGGCCTTTGTCTTCAGCATCACGCTGCTTCGAGGGACAGGACACACACCCCACCTTCAAAACACCTTATGTGCTGCTGAGTTGTTTGCAAAGATCAGCATCCCACAGGCAGGCTCAGAGGGGGCACAAAGCAAAGCCCATGGGGAGGGACAATATTCCAGCACCGATGCTGTAGGATGGTGGTGAAACTGCAGGCAGGTACAGCCCTGCAGAGCTGTCAGTGCTGTTGCTGCATGTGACTGGGGGGTCACCTGCACTGCCAGCACCCCAGAGCAAGCTGGCACATTTAGGGCAGATCTTCTGGGGAGCAGCTGAGGGAACTGGGCTTGTTTAGCTTGGAGCAAAGGAGGCTGAGGGGAGACCTTATTGCTCTTTGTAACTACACGAAAGGAGGTTGTAGAGAGGTGGGGTCAGGGTCTTTTCCCAGGTCCCTAGCAATAGGACAAGAGGAAAGGGCCTCAAGTTGTGCCAGGGGAGGTTTACCTTGGACATCAGGAGAAATTTCTTCACTGACAGAGTGGTCAGGGATTGGAATAGGTTGCCCAGGAAGGTGGTGGAGTCGCTGTCCCTGGAAGGGTTCAGAAACCACATACATGTGGTCCTGGAGGTTGGGGTTTTGTGGGCAGGGTGGGGTTGAGTTGGTGGTTGGACTGGAGATCTTGTAGGTCTATCCCAGCCTTAATGATTCTATGATTTTGGGAGGGTTGCAGCAGCACTAACAGCCCCCTCTCAGCAGAAGCAGCTTCTCTTACAAGCAGGAAAGATCAGCTTTCCCCTCCTCAGCTCATGGAGAGCTTGTCTGAGCCACCCTATGTTTCACACCCTTTCTCTCCCCACAGGTCACACTGCTGAGTGTGGAAATGACAACACTGAAGGAGGAACGGGACCGGCTGCGAGGTGCTGCAGAAGACAAGGAGACAAGTGAACGGCTCCTGCAGGCCATCAGGGACCGAGATGAGGCCATTGCTAAGTAAGTGGCACCAACAGCCAAAGCCGGGCTGGGCCAGCAGTTCTAGAGTGCCATAGCAGGAGGTGGCCCAGGGTAGGTTTGCTCCACCCTCCACTGTGTTCAGTAGCTGTTCCAAAGTGATGGAGCCTTAGCTTAGCTGGGATTGGAAAGTGCTGCCAGGAGCCTGAAAGGAGGGCAAAAGGTGCCCATTTCCAGAGTCACCCCTTGGCAGGATGGGAGGAGTTTTGGAGGATTTCACCCTCCCTAGCACTGGTCTGAGTCACAGCAGAGAGGAAAGAGCTTCAGGAACAAAATGGAAGCACTAGGTCTGTCCTAATTGTCAGGTTTCTGCTCCTGTGCTCTTCTAGATGGTCTGGCGTGCACTGCTGCCCATCCCCATATCAGCTTGGGCTCCTTCCCTAAACCGTTTCCCTGGTCCCTCTCCTTTCCTGTTCCAGGGCCTTGTTTTGTATTTCTAGTCCTGAACGTCCCTGTTTCTTCTTTCAAGATTCTTCCACTGGTTTGGCTTTTTGTTGTCCCTAGCCTCCTCGCTGACCGGTGCAGTTTTGCTGCCTTATGCCCCAAATCCCCTTCCCCAGCTCTGTGATTGGGTTTGTCACTCTTTCCTGAGCAAAACTCGTCCCAAGGAAAGGGGCAGAAGCCCCCTGTGCTCTAGCTAGAAAGGATAGAGCTGAGAATCTCATCAATAAGCAGATGGGCCAGGACCACCACTAGTCCATCTCCTTATGGACATGCCCAGGATGCAGGCCCTTAGCAAGAGGAGGGGTGTGACAGCATCATAGCTCTGAGGATGCGGGGAGCTAAATCAGCTCGCGCAATCCCTTCATCCTTTTCCAAGCAGTCTGACCAGTTCTCACCTGAGCAACCAGACACAAAATTCCCATCTCTGGGCTCTGAAACACCTCCATCTGTTGGCAAAAACCAGGAGCACGTCAGCTGCGCCGCTGCTGGGCACAGAGAGGTGGTTCTGACATTTCCAGTCTGTGTGGGCTGCTGGTTCTGCTGTGGCCATGGCAACACGCAGCCACCACGAGAAATCCCCTGGTAATAGCTGAGCAGCAGTAGGGAACTTCACGACCAAAGGCTATTTAGGGTGCTCAAGCCCACTGCCAGGAGTGGAAGGGTGCAGCTCCTCCACAGCAGTTAATGACCGTGCCCGGACAAAGCACTAATGTTTACGGCTGACTGTTCTGGAGCAACAGGAGCCCAGGGAAAGGGGGCTGTGACCAGCGAGCACGGGCGAGCAGCGGGTGATTAATGAGCAGAAAGCAAAACGAAAGCAGGCAGGAGCGTCTTGTCGCTAGAAACAAAACAGCCCCGCACAGACTGAGCCGGGCAGGAGGCTCACGATTTGCTTCCCACCTCACACCTCAAGGGTTAAGTCACTTCTGTTGAAGTGACTTTTCCCCCCCCAAAAAAAGTACCTCTAACTCTGAACAGAAATGAAAGGGCTGCGTGAGGCAGGCAGCTGGCATGGAAAATTCTGAGCTGGAAGCTGCGTTTTGGCAACATGGGAAGCAACAGGAAAATAGGTTCCTGCAAGAGGAAACATTAAACAACAGCTACCTGGAACCTAAACACAGATTCCCCAGTTGCTCTTCTGCGGGGGAGCACGAGGGAGCTATTAGGAGGCAATGAATCGGCTGCAGTTAATAAGATGCAATTATGTCTCCTGAAAACCATTTGCGAGGAAAGACGGTTCCCCAGCAAGTCGGGCTACTGCTTGCCGTCATGCAGTTCGCCAAACCCTGCAGGGCTCTGCTCGCCAGTCTGCTCCCAGCATGGGGAGCGGCACCACCCGGCAACATTGCTCCTTCCCACAGAACAATCCACTTCACCGCCCAGGAGCAGCTACAGCATCTCAGCCACTGAGTACTCGGGGCCTTTTTGGGTGACCTCGGCCCTGGCTTCAACATGCCCAGTGGCCACTCAAATGCCTGGAACAAAACATAGCAGCAGCATTGCCGAGGGCTAGCACAACCCCACTGAACCAGGGAGCTTTCCTTAAAGCAGATCCTACTGTGGCAGGGGGACGGGACTAGATGATCCTTCGAGGTTCCTCCCAACCCCTAATGTTCTATGAGAGTGTTGAATTCAAACAGTTCTAGCAGCTGGGCTTAAGGTGAATAGAAGGGAGAGACACAGCTTCGCATTGGGAGACTTGTTGATGGAAGACACTGCTGGCCTCTCCTCCAGGACGTGTTACATACTTCCTCTAAAGAAATCAAAAACCCAACTCACGTGCTCCTACTTCTCATTTTCCCCCCAGGAAGAACGCGGTGGAGGTGGAGCTGGCCAAGTGCAAGATCGACATGATGTCCCTCAACAGCCAGCTGCTGGATGCCATCCAGCAGAAGGTGAACCTCTCGCAGCAGCTGGAGGCCTGGCAGGTGAGCAGCCCCTGGGTGCTGCAGGACAGGGTCTGGGTGGCACACAGGGCCCAGGAGGCACCTTTGGGTGATTTTTTTCCCCCTCTCCCTGTGGGTTTGCTGCATTCTTAGCCCAAGCATCCACAGGCAGAAGTGTTTGCCTTTGGCTCTGCAGGAGGCAGTGACGCAGCAGCGCTCAGTGGGGTGAAGCACAGCCCTCTCCTGCTCAAAGCCTTTCAGCTATGAGCTGGAATTATATGGGAACACCAGGAACAATGGATAAGCAGACTGGCTGCTTGAGGCATGGGTAACATACCCACAGAGGAACCTCCCATGGCAGAGGGAAGGTGTCCATGCAGGAGGCGTCCTGGGGCAGGCACAGCTCTGGGGACGCGCAGGCACTGCACACCTTTGCGTTTCCAAACAGAGCAGAAAGGTGGGAAGCAGAGAGGCTGTGGCCATTGTTGCACTGCGTAACTGCACTGTTCTCATCAGCTCTGAAGGTCCAGCAAGTTGGAGAAGCTAAAATCACAGCTCTCCACCAAGGTAAACACCCAACTCCACAGCAGTTCAGTGGCTGACCCGCAGATGCTCTGCTTGGGGTCAGTGGAGAAAACCCACGTAAAGGCAAAGAGCCCCTGGGAGCAGACAAAGCTGTCTCCTCCTGGAAACCAGCAGCAAGGGAGGGCTGCTTTCACAGAAAACAGCAGCTGCAAGAGAAAAGGTCTGGGCTGGTTACAGGAGGCTGTTGCACACCATGCAAGACCCCAGCTCTACTAACAAACAGCCTTACCAGTAGAAACCTCTCCTGTACAACCTCACTCCTGTTTCAACTCCACTGTTTTCGTTTCTCTGGTTTCTTTTCTTTCTCCTGCTTACAGTTTGCTTCCTCAGGGCTTTTTACTATCTGGCTCCTTTGGTTTCTGATCTAGTGGCCTTTCTCAGTTCCTGTACCAACAGCTTTAGTCGTTCACCCCTCCTGCCTTTGAGGTGAGCTCCCCTCCCCAAGCACCACCGGCCCCTTGCCTGCTCCATTTGCTGCCACCGTCACCCACATCCGTGTCTGTCCTTGCTGTCATCTGCCAAGAAGGGCCAGTGGGGGCTCTCCATCACCTACTGATACTCTGCACACACACACCCCCGTCCCACCCCAGCACCAGGCCAGGGCACGAGGGGCTCGTAGTGAGGCTCTACCCGCCAGGTTACCCTGGAGAAAGCCAGGCTGAGACACGTATGATCCTGTAGTTGGTGTTAGCTACTATCTGTGTAACTTCTTTAGATACAGCCTGGCATTTTGCTTCTCAGTCTAGTTGTCCTCTGCGTAGGAGCTGGCTGTATCCAAGTTGAGTCTCCTTCTCTGGAAAAGTTTAAAACCCGCCTGGACATGTTCCTGTGCAACTTGATCTAGGGGATCCTGCTCTGGCAGTGGGATTGGACAGGATGATCTTCTGAGGTCCCTCCCAATCCCTAATGTTCTGTGATTCTGCTTCACTCTGGATGGGCGCTAAACCTTGAGACCTATTTTCTAGCAGACTCGATATCTAGTGTTGGAGTATCTCCAACTGAGGCTTTTCACAACTGGCCTTTGCAATCTCACTTCACACAGCATCACCTGGTTGCAGCAGTACAGCAGCCACTTTTCTGCTACCTGTTGCCTCTCTGAGATGAGGATCAGCCCCTCTAGCTCTGCAGAAAGTTGTTTCCAACATACTGACCTGAAGTGCTGTTCTGCAGTAGCAAAATAGCTTCCAGGCACCTCATGTTCCCAGAGCAGAAGCTCAACCAGGAAGGAATAGAGAGCTAACTTGGGAGTGAAGAGGGTTGTTCCTCTGAAAGGAGAGCTCGGTGCCTGCAGTGCAGAAGTGGTGGGGCACAGCAGGGTTAGAAAAGGCTGCATTGCCAGGAGAGAGCTGCAGCCTGCCACAGCACCTAGACTCAAACATCGCCCTGGCCAGCTACAACCCGTATATTGTGCAAAGGAGCCCAGCTCCAGCTCCTGAAGAGGCTACAAGCCATTGGCACCTCCTTTAACTTCACCTCTACTACACAGAGCAGAACCTCCAGCCTTCAACATCCAGAACACACTGATTCCCTGTTGTTCATCTTCATGGGACCATTTTATCAGACAGGTCTCGTACCACTGGTGTTTGTTCTTCCTCCATGTCCCTGGACACTCCTGTGCTCCTGCCTAGTGACAAGACAGGAACCGTAGCCCTGCCTCAGCCTTGCTGCATCCATCTGCCCCAAAGTTCCAGCGCCAAGTGCTGCACCCTCTGATTCACACATCAGACAAACAAGGACCCAAACGCAAGGCTCCCTCAGTACTGCTTACTGTATTTTGATGTACTCTCGCTTTATGTTTAGTAAGGTGTAAGAAAATCATTCTTACCTGTTACTGTGTGGTTAACCAAGGACACAGATCCATGATGCTGGAGCCTGGGTGCCTACTTCATTTGCTAGAAGGGGTGCCTTCAAAATCCAAGCACTAATCCAAGCGTCCACCTTTTCATGTGGCAGCTTCACCTCCGGAACCTGTTTCACCTTGATGTTGGTACTGCCCTTAACCTCTTTCCCTCTGACTTTCTCCTTCCCAGCCCTGCTCTTAAAAGATCCAAAGCTTCCTCAGTCCATGTAGTTCTGCACCCTCCTGCTCCCCCAGGGAAAGTCCCCATACTACATTCAGGTCCAGGCAGTGGCTCTCAGTCCTTTTCCCTACAGAAAATGCTCCAACGAGGGATCAGCCATCATTCAGGTTTCCAGTCTGCACTGGATGGAGTGATCCCATTAATGTTTATAAACATGGTGGGTGTCAGGAGGATGGAGCCGGGCTCTGCTCAGTGGCATCCAGTGATAGGACAGGTGCAATGGGTGTCAGCTGGAACAGAGGAGGTTCCACATCAATATAAGAAGGAACTTTTTCACAGTGAGGGTGACAGAGCCCTGGAAGGGGCTGCCCAGGGAGGTTGTGGAGTCTCCTTCACTGGAGACGTTTAAGACCTGACTGGATGCGTTCCTGTGCAACTGGATCTAGGTGACCCTGCTGTGGCAGGGGGGTTGCACTAGATGATCTTTCAAGGTCCCTTCCAGTCCCTAATGTTCTGTGATTTCACATCAAGCTACAGAGCAGCAGGAGCACCCACTGGGCAATGGCTGCACCTTCCCATCTCTGCTGCCCTGCACGATGTGCTGAGTGAACACCACTTCCACCTCTGCAGCCACGTCGTGCTCACCAGCTAGTGTCCTTGGTCCTAATCAGAGACCAAACTTCTGGAGAACAGTGGATTTCTACTGACTGTGGGGTTAGCTCCTGGCACACATTTGCACTAAACCATGGTTTAAATTTGCACATTTAAACAACAGATCTGAAGCTTTGAAGTCTGTAGGGTTGCTAGCCAGGTCTTCAGCGATGCCATTACCACGTCATTCACAACAGCATAATGGACTGCTTTGTGCAGAGCAATTTCCCAGAGCTGCAGATGAAACCAGAACGTGCCCAGTACATCCGAAAGCCCACAGCGCAGTTGTTCCTGCCAAGCTGCATTCAGAGAGCTGCCACCACTCTGCTGGCTCAGGGAAGGAGTGGGTCTAAGGGAGGAGTGCAGGTAAATCTGGTGCTAAACCCACATGGGGTCTGGTGGGGCCACAGCCCCTTGGCTGCTGGTGGCACCTTCCACAATGAAGCCTCACTAGGAGTGGCTGTGCAGGCAGCTCCATCATGCCAGCCTTGCTTTCTCTGGCCTTGAATTTCAGCTACATTCGTTCTCTTTTATCCCCCCAAAGGGGACATTTGCAAGCAGGAGAGAAACATAGTTTAGGGGTGTCACAGAGTCCCAAGCAGGCACAACACTCCTCTGCGCGATCATCTGAGTGACTGATCCCTCAGAGTTGCGTGGTTTGCTTTGCTGCCCACTAGAAGAGCCTCACGGCAGCAAACAAGGCTGAGCCTGCTGCCAGGTGGAGAGCTAGACCCGTCCCCACTCCTGTCACCCATTCTCCATCTCATCTAAGCACGCTTCGCCCCATCCCAGCCACAACCCTGCGTGGGCTCCCCTTGAGCAGCAGCTGCCGCTAACAACCCTCTCCCCTCCGTCTGCCACAGGATGACATGCACAGGGTCATTGACCAGCAGCTGATGGACAAACACCCGAAGGAATGGAGCCAGCTTGCTTATTCCTTCTCCAGTGGCTATGGTGCAAAGCGGAGTGCCAGACCCTCCCCTGTATTCAGGCCAGAGCAGCAGGGGGACGAGCCCGCTGGGGCAGAAGGGAACCGTCTCTTTTCCTTTTTCAAGAAAAATTAATTTGAAAAAGAGAAACCTCTTCAAGAAGTCCTGCTTCAAGATGGGGAGTGTGGCAACTGACCAGCTGGCTGATGGACCAAACTCTGATCCACTGAGGGAAAAAAAGAAGGGGGCAAAGGAGTTAACCCTTGAGACTCTGCACTACTTACACCGCACCTGGTCTGATCCAAATGTTTACATGAACTGGAGATTTGCAAACTGACAAATGAGACACTGAGAGAAAGAAACTTTTCCTATTCGTTACGTGAAGTGAAAAAGTTCAGGGTAAATCTTAGGCGTTTTGGCACAGTCCAGTTCCTGCTGTGAAGAAGAATCTGGCTTCCTCAAAAGCACTCTCGTGCTGGAGAAGGAAATAAGCAGCCCCAAGACAAAGCAGTGCAGGGGCTTGAGAACTGCTGTCGCAGGGAGCGCAGGCAAAGAAGAGGGCTGAACACAAGAGAAGAGAGGGGCCTCATACCGTCCTCTGATACCGGCAGCCTCATCCATCCCACCCAGACTGGCATCCAGCACTGCCTCACTTTGACAAACGTCACTTTCTCCGTGGTGGAGGTTGAGCCCTGCCTGCAGGTCCTGCCTAGGCACCACCTCCCCTGCAGCTCTGCGCAGCTGCTCACCCCTTGCTGGGAATCCAGGCTCCTCGCGGATCAGGGCAGTTGGAAGGTTGCCGATGTGACTGTCTCCTCTAGTTCCCTCCTGTCGCAGAGTCAAGAGCTGCCGAGTCTGTAGTTAGAACGTTAGGGATTTCTGCCCCAGGTACTGACCATCTGCAACACATTGGATAAACTTTGTGGATGCTCTGTCCTGGGGCATCTACACCGTCCCTCCAACGGCCAAAGGCAGTTGTGGAGCTTCGGCAAGTCACACCCCTTTTCCCAAAGCCATGTCCCTCCCCTCTCAGAGTAAGAACCCGCCCCAAACCCAGCTAACAATTCACAGGAAGCCCACCTGTAAGGATGTCAGTCTCTGGCGCTGGGCTGGCAGACCGGATCCTCAGGCAGCCCACAGGCATCTCCCCTCCCTAAAGCCACAGGTGATGAGAGTGTCTGCAGAGGTCTGGGAACCCTGCAGCTTACTCTGCCCCACAGAGCCACATTAGCTATGGCCTGATGAAGATGAGACGTGTTTGTGCTTGGCTGGGGGTCACTTATGGCTCAGCCTTTTGGTGAGCAGCTAGCCAGAGCTCCTGCGCACTGAAGATGATCAGAGCCTTCCTCGCTCCAAGCACGACGCGGCGGTACTGGAAACCCTGCAACACTTCAGTAGGGACCTCCCCTATGCACTGGATGGGCACCTTACAGCTCTTTAGCACCACTCACCATCACAAGCCAGCAAGGGGCACCAGCCTAAGTTCAGATATGTCCTGCTGCTCTCATGTAATTTTCACACGATACCCAGGGCCCTAATTTACTCCCCTGTTGCTTTAAAGAAGCTGCCACCTACACTGACCCACAGGAGTCAGAGCCAGATACATGCTTGGCTCTGCCCTGCTCAGCGACTTAGGTGCTAAAACACCATCCTACAGGGAGCTGCTCCCTATTTACAGGATCATGCTTAGAGTTAGGTACCAAACACCTTCTTCTAAGAAGCAGGTAAGAGATTGATGGCTAGTTGGCTGGTTTTTTATTCTTATTCCACTTAACTGGAGGGATAGAATCTCCATGATACCTCAGTACCACGGTACTTTCTGCCTACACAGATCCAAGCATTCCCACATTTCCTTGTTAGCATGAAACTACCACACCGATACAAAATCATCTTGCACTGAGGTAGCTCCATGTTGCAAGGAGGAGAGTACTCTTTGGGATTGAAAACAATAGGGAAACCCATTTACTTGAATGATCCTGCTCCAGGAAACACCTAGGTGAGGGCACCACCAACACACCTTGATGCTTACAGGAAAAGGAGTCTGGAGTCTCAGGGGCAGGGAAAGAAACTGAACCTCTGCTTCTCTGCGGCAACACTCAACTGTGGAGTCCCTGCTTGTGCAAGAGAGGGAAAGGGACTCAGCGCAGTGCCAACGGCAAGTCCCCATCCTCCTGTCTTACCTGTGCTGTGACTCAATAGGGCAGAGACACGATGCACATGCTCAGCGGTAACTTGGACACCTGCAAAACGAGGCTTGGGGTCACAGATGCCAGCGATACCTGTGAACAGTTGTTGGAGAACAGTATTCTGCTGATTGTGGGAGAGCCATGTGAACGTCTGGGTCCGTATGGACCTTTTTGCTGCTGCCTGTTGTCATTTCCCAGGCGCTGACAGCCACATACCCAGCGGTTGTCTGGGACTCCACCCCCGTGAGGACTGACGGATGGATGGACGAATCCAATCCTAAGGCAAGCGCCGCCTTAATTTATCCAATGAAGATGCAGTAAGGAGGTGAAGAATGGTGCCTTCTGCTGCTGTGTGCTGAGATCAAAGTGACTCACTGGTTGCAGGGGTAGGCAATTGAGATGCATGGCACATCCCTTTGTTTCAGGAGGAACTGACCTTCATCCCACAGCAATTGTATTTATTTACTAACAGCGATGCAAGAGATTGCAAGAGGAAGGTCAGCCCCTTCTAAGGTGCCAGTTGGGCACAGTTTTTTAAAACTAGCCCCTCAGCCTAAAGACTTAGTTGCACTACTAAACCCAGAAACACAAGAGAATTGGGTTTAATGGACTGGACAACACACCAAAGGAGACCTCCTTGTGCTGAGCTGCTACTCAACAGGAGCAGAAACTGCCTTAACACAGCAGCTAGGTTTTGTTGTTTTCGTCTTCAGAAACCTCATCAGTGCAGTCCTTCACCGTCCTCATTCGTCACGTTGCGTTTTAACAAGGTCCTGAGTATTTCACCTTGAGCTGTCACTGAAACACTCATTTCCATCCTGTCACGGCCAGGAGCCTCAAATCACCCCTGCTTGCAGCGTTGGGTTGGAAGACAGTTGTTGATGCTGGATTCCATGCATGGTGCAAAGGAAGCATCAGCTGCAGCCACCGTGGTGGAGGAAGCACATTAATCCAGCGAGGACACACTAATCCCAGCGAGGGAGTGGGATCCACAGCTCTACGTGCAGCACTCACCCTTGCTTTTGAGATCAAAGCAAAGAAGCAGCCGCGCTGCAGAGTCACTGTTCAAACACTGCACAGAGAAGAGGCGCTGGCTGAGACTGAAGGTACAAGGACCTTTCCTACAGTTCAGCAACAGGTGACTGTTGGGCAGACATCGATTACGTTCGCCTGAAGGAAAAGGGATCCATCTCCATCTCCCTCTAGGAAGCTCTGCAAGGGAAGCAGCTGTACACAAGAAGCAAGTAAGTGTAAAGGAAAGGCAAGTTACTAGCACTTTATCTTAACACAAACTCAGATCAGCAACTTGCTGTTGAGATGACCGATGGAACAATTACCGACAGCAGAATGGTTTTGCACAGAGAAGCAAGTGAGGTTATAGGCAGCACTGTGCGCACAGGGACCCGACGGGCGCGCACACTTGTCCTACCTAGAATGGCCAGTTCCAGAGATGTCTCTGCACAGGGCAACCTCTCCGCTCCCCGCTCGGTTATAAAAACCAAGATTGTTGTAACCAAAAAGCCAAGGAAGGAAGGAAGTGTCTGGGTGCTGCAGGAGTCATTCCCTTCGAGTGAGCGCGGCGAAGCACACAGCAGGGACGAGCAGAACGAATGTATCTATAGGTCTGTACAGATACCACAGTGCTGTAATTTTTGTATGTAGCAGCAATGTACATAAATGTATGGGTTTTCTAAGACACATGTACAAATCTATAAAGGCTTATTTTTAGTAAAAACGATGCTGTACTTCTTTTGTAAATAGTGCTCTTCAGAATAAAACAGATCATTTATATGACACTGTCTCGGCTCTCGAGTCACTCGAGTCTTGCGTAGCTGCACAGCACCGTCGCTTTCTGAACTGCCACCTCAGTACCTTGTCATCCCAGGAAATTCAGCTACATAAAGCACGTGCAGGTGTTCAAACGGAATGGTCCTGGAGAAAGAACACAGGAGGCACTGACATCTCCTAGCACACAGGGAAATAGGAAGGGCAGGTTGTAAATCCTCATCACCACCCAGCCATCTCTGTCCTTTACTGGCCTTTATGTGGAGGGATATTCAGACGGTAAACTTTGTCCACCAAACACAGACAACGAAACATCTCCAGCCTGTGCCAGCTGCAGTTCAGACCATTTACATGTCCTCAAGATTCCCCTCCACCAGAACTGAGCAGACAGAGGCACCTTCCCACAGCAAAGCCTTCAGCACACTTCTCCAGAAGCAAGGACTTACCTTCTGCAGCCTGCCTGTGTCATGGGCAGGCGGGGGAAGTGCCGGGCAGTTCCTAGGTGGAGACACAAACCTTCACATCCCAGTAAAGGAAAGAGATGTCCAGATGCACTTTCAGCTGGGTGGACCCGGCTGCCTTTGAGAAGCAGCTCTGAAAGCTGACTTGAGCCTTTCTGTTGAACAGGAAAAGACAGCAACAAACTCAAGAGCATCTCACTTCCATGCAAAACCAGGTTACCAGTTCTGGGTCACATTTCAAATTAGAGTAGCAACTACCTGACTGAAACCATGAACTGTGGTTTTGCTAAGGGGGGGGGGGGAAAAACACTCCTCTACAAACAGAAGAGCACACCCCTGGCTTGCCACCCTCCACCTCCAGGTGCTGGATAGCAGAGGAAACAGAGCCTCAAGAAAGATTTGGCAGCTTGTAACCTTTATTTTTAGTTCTTTTAAAATTATTTAAAAAGCATTATTAGAAACGTCCATTACAGAAATGATCCTAGCAAACCAGTTAGACATTCCATTGCTCAACACTTAGGAAACGTCACATCAGCACCACTAGAGACACAAGGCCCCACCCGTTCGACTCAACAGTCAGTGGCCTGGGCAGAGGGAACTGCTCCTCTACAGCCAGTTCTAGGAAATAAAGGAAAAAAAAAAATCCCACTTTAAGCCAGGAAGTTGGACACCTGGATTGGCAGAGTTCAAGCTGTGGCCACAGAGAGGCTGGACTCAAAGAGGACCAATGTTTCCATACAAGAGAACACTCCAGGCTTGGGTGCACCATTTCCTCATTTTATTGCATCATTGCCAGTAAATTCAGACATTTTCTTGACTTCTTTCTGCCTGTATGAAGCCAGTCCCTCCTAGATCTGCACACATGCTACCACCAGAGGCCCACAGGAACGCAACGGGGCCCCTTAATCTGACAGTGGTAACCATCCCAGGACAGCTTCAACAGGAAGGCTCTGGGGACTGAGCCAGCCCCTTCCCTGGGCACACACCACATTCAGCATCAGAAAGCAGACAGGATGGACCGGTGGAACTTAAGCCGCCACCTTCCACAGCTGCTCAAGTCTTACAATTCTCAGAGCTCACACTAGCACTATCATCCCAGCTCATTCTCACTCGGGTTACCAATGAGAGATATGTGAAGAAGAGAGACGGGTGAAGGCAGCTGGGGACACACTCCCAGCACCTGGACTGATTAAAAAGAAACGTGTGACACATTCGTTGTTTGCTCCTCTTAAAAAGTCGTTAAAAGTGATTGTGATGTGATTGTATCATCGGGGCTCTTGCCACAACCCGTCAAATCTAGAACGCAGGCAAAGTAAGTGACTAAAATTTAGCCTCTTGTGGGGAAGGGGAGGAAGGGACACAAGTGGGCTGACTCAGAACTCATGGACATTAGTGAACTGCATCCTACCAGACTAAGGCCAACGATTCCACAGAGCCGCTGACTAACACACTGAGTACATCCACCTTCAAGCTCTTTGAGGACATGGCACCCTCCATGTCTTTTACTCATTTTAAGGAGAAATTATTATTTTCATTATTATTTAGGCAATTATTCAGGTCAGCCCAGCCACTCAACACTTTAATTTCACTAATCTATTCAGGCTGAGCCCTTGTTTTCCCAGAAAGACCAACAAGGGCCAGGAAAACACTGCAGAGCACAGTGAGACCAGTTTGTTTCCACAGGTGATCCTCCGCCACCACGTAACCCAAGCAAGCAAGCTTTGCATCCCTTTACATTAAACAGTGTCCACCTCTCTAACACAAGAATCCTGGGAATGATCCTGCAGCAGCTTTCAGGTTCAGGCATCAATCCGCAACAGCTCGATTGATTTTGATGCCTCTTCTCTCTCAAAACCAAAAGCTTTGCCACCCAAATGCACATTCACGTTCAGATCGCCTATCTGTGGACAGGGCAACGAGGAGAGTTTGAATTTTTGGCAGAATCACATGGTTTGTGTTGTTCTCAAAAGGAATGGACCCTCAGTTAGGACCCTGGCAGATCCAGAAGCAGAGGTTAAAGGAGTTAAAGATTGGGTTTTTTTTAAAAAAACCAGAAAATCCAAATAAATCCCACTGCAGGTTGGTTTGTTTTTCAGTATCTTGATACAAACTAAAGGAGAGCACAGGTACAGCTGGGCTGCAGCACAAGACAGTGAAACCCAAGGACCCAGACACAGATCTGGATCGTGGCAAACTGAAAATCAAGGCCCCAGCAGCAGCACCAGCTGCCAGCCCAGGGACTGGTGAAGTGAAACCCCAGGCCCCAGCAGCAACACCTGCGATCCTGGTACCTAGAAAAACAAAGCCCGAGCCCCAGTGAAAGGCTGGAACTCCAGGTGAAGCCGCAGACCCCAGGGGCACCAGTTGCCAGCCTGGAGCCCAACAGAAGTGAAGCTGGAGGCCCCAGGAAGCAGTTTGCTGCCAGCCTGGAGACAACTCGAATTAAGAACTTTGCACTATTTCTTTAAAAAGTTGAACTCTGCAGTCCACGATTGGTTGACATTTAGAAGGCAGAAGCCAAAGCGACAATGGGGAGGCGAGGCTGGTTAAAGCAATATACATTATATACAAACTCTTGGGTTAATTAGTCCACTTGGTAGGCAACGTCCTTCTTGTCTACAAGGCGCACTGGAATGAGCAGGGGAGGAGGGGGCAAGATTCCATCCGATACCTTCTTGGCACTGAAGTGGTAAGATGCCAGCGCCTCCCGATAGAAAACATGGAGAAAAAAGAATCTTTAAATAACGGCACAAAACTGAGAAAGTCCTCCCAAAGCCTGCCCCAGTGGAATTGCCCGAGTCTAGCTGGAGGGGCTGATCTGTCTGAGAGCAGAGTCTCTGCAGCAGGAAAAGGGCATTAGCAGCACCGCTTCTTCCTTTTACTGTTCTTTGTTAGCTTCACCACATCGTTCTGTTGCTGCTGTTGCTGCTTTGCTAGGTTTTCTTTCTTTGCTCGCAGAACTAGCTCTGTAATGCAATTAAACATCTGCAAGAGAAACAAATGAGTTCAGACCACCCAGAATCTCAGGGTAGCTTTGGTGGGATGCCGCTCCTTGGAAGCGGCTCCGCTTTTCCAGGTATTTCAATAGTGGGTCAGAGATCTTCCCCAACCCACTACGGGTCAAGCTAAAGCCCAGCACCTTCCTGACCAGCTCCCAAGCTACGTTATTCATTAACATCTCGATCCCCTTTCCCAAACCAGTAAATACAAAACTGTTCTGTTTGGCAACAGAGGCCAGTAATGAAGATTGGGAAGTCCTACTTCCTAGAAGCATCCATCCTAGTGGCAAGCCTCTCCTGAGACCATGACCACATCATGAAAACACAACATGGGTTCCTTCAATTCACATCCTCAACCCTTCCAAACACAGCTGGATGTCACCGTTTGACATTTTACCTACTCAGTTGCAACCTGTACCAAGCATTTTCTTTCTTCCTCAAGGAGAAGGATGTAATCGGTATTGTTTCCCAAACCCTTCCTGACTGTTTGATACACACTCCTCTGGGGATTAGATTACCTCTTCCACATTAATATTTTCTTTGGCGCTGGTCTCAAACAACTGAATCTCCATCTGCCCAGCAAATTTATAGGCATCTTCTGTTTCTACCACTTTTCGCTCTGGGTCATCATTCTTATTTCCCACTTAAAAAGGAAAGGAAATAAATGATCAGTTCGGTAGTTCAGCAGGCCAGGTCACTACCCAAGACGTTGTAACTCCGATGAGGAACTCACCTAGTATCCGGCAGACATCATCGCAGTTTTGATTAATTTCATGCAACCATCGCTTTACATTCACAAAAGATTCTGCACTCGTTACGTCGTAGACAACAATGACCCCGTGTGTTCCTCTGTAATACCTGCGGAGCACGAAAAGACAGCAACTGGTAAGGCCAAGCTGCGCCAAGCACCTTCTCGCCTCTTTTGCTTGGCTTCATAACAAATCCCCAAGACACCAATCAAGTGCCTCATTTTCTTTCCACTGGGAATCATGTAATTAATTGACAACAGCTAGTCCTCTAAAGCAAGAATTCCCTGTTCATTCAGTCTACACAAGGAGGTTCTGAAGTCCAATGACTGTTGTTTACTTCCTTGTTCAGGCTGTCCACACCTTCAAAGATGAATTCAATCTTCTAGCTACATGAGCAAAACGTCGCGGTGCCCCCACTACATCCTCAGAACTGGCTAGGATGTGAACCTTCGCCTGGTACCAGCCATATCAGGTTGCTGCAGCAATTTTTTTATCTATGAAAGATCACTTACAGACTAAAATTCCAAATATACTGAACCCTCAGTCACAGTTCTCTGGAGCTCACAGAAATTTGTCTCGTTGAGTGTTCTGATGGCACCTTCCTACTCAGCAGATTGACTCCATATGTGCATCCACTGCGCTCTGCTACCTTTAGCCATTAAAAATAAGCTTCGTTTTAGTTTATTCCCATTAGTCCTAGGCAATCAACATCTTGAAAAGACAACAGGCAGGTCTGACATACAAGAAAATTATCCAAATCCAACTTCCAATATTATTATCACCTGCATGAGTCTACTAAAGGCAGACAGTAAGTCCACCAGGAGAATGATAAGATTTTAAAAAAACATGCTCCACTTTCTCAGCTTTCAGCCGCATCCACAGGGCTACCAGGTATTTTCACTACTGCAGGTTAGGCAGCTTTGACAAAAAAACCTGTATTGTGTAAGGTGGTTTAAAACCTGCTTAGACATGTTCCTGTGCAACTGGATCTAGGGGATCTTGCTCTGGCAGGAGGACTGGATGATCTTTCAAGGCCCCTTCACATTCTGTGAATCTGTGTGTATTTGAAACAATCGACACAGAGGTCTTTGCCAACATCCAGTGTTTACATTTTGTGGAGCTTTGTTCTTTCCCTCTCATTTCCTTCTCTTTCCTATGATCAGTATTTAGGTTTTTTAAAAAAATCCAGAACCCAGTGTATCAAAATCGAGGATTTTTTCCTTTAAATTGTGACAGCATTTCTAGACTTTGCACAAGCACTTCATGCAGCACTCTCCCTTCCACTGTACTTTAGAGATGTGCACTGTGACCACTGTGGTCTTCTTGGAGAGCTTATTCCTACTCAGCCAACACACTGCTGAACTTCAAAGCCTTTTAGTCTAATGTGAGTGCATGACCTATCAAACATCTCAGAGCTCTGGCTCACTCCTGCTACTGAGGTGTTTTGAGCAAAATGCTCTCTTCCTCACCTTTAGCTTCATCATCCTTCTGTAACAGAAGGCTCCCGTCTCAATAAACCACCAAGACAAATTTCCACAGACGTATCTCACACACAGAGTGCACACAGCTCCCCCATCTTTTTCCTTTCACCGTCCCTCTGCAGTGATGGCCATTGGGTTCAACTCTTGCTCTGATATGACACATACTTGACACAGGCCAGCCAGGTCACTTCTATTGCTCATCTAGATACTTTCAAGAGACAGTCAAACACTTTCCTTGGCAAAACTAACTCAGGCAATAATTACTTATCCCCAGCCCATAACAGATCCTGCACTTCCAGGTATTCCAGTCCATTCACAATCAGTTCAGCAGCTTTAACACTTGCTACAGCTCTGCGACTGAGCTTTACTGGGTTATCAGCTCAACTGTACGTCATAACTTGGATCCTTTAGAGGAAAAAGGATTCCATAGCCTGAATCTACACCTTGCAAAAATAATCCATCCTCTCCCGACACTGACACAGTGGTTTTGATAAACACTGCTCTGTGTGATAGCATCACAATGGGAAACACGCCCAGCCCTACCAACAGACTGGATTTCTCTACATCTGAACAATAAACTCATTATCTTCAAACTCTTTCACATCACCTTCACGTCTTCACCATCAGGTCTTCTAAATTCAGCCTCCCTCAGGCTGCCCTACCACTTCCTCCCCAATGCCAGGCAGTACATTCGCAAAGACAACACTCAGTCTTTATTGAAACGGGGTGGTTCAGCTACACCTACGCAGAGCTCCTTCACTCTGTTGTGAGCACCACCAAACCATACCTGCCACCCCAGTCATCCAAGTCAGAGGACCCAATGGAGCATCCTGCTGCTCCTACCTTGCCCACGCACCTAGGTTTTCTTCTAAGCAAAGCAGATGATGTCGGGGAGTAGAATAACACGCGCATACAGATCCCACTCCCGACACGTCATCAGCACAGTTGTCGTTTGCTCCTGGGGATGAGGACTGTGGGCTGGACTGTGCAGCACAGACCACTGTGGCATTCACAACTCAGCAGGGGCTGGGAGCTCCTGCCACAGAGCACTTTTATCGCCAACCACCTCGTCAGAGATATCTGCCTTTGTGCAAGACGGCAAATCCCTGACTCCTGCTGAGCTCCTACCAGCAAACACCGCTGCTATTTTTGGAAGGGAAAATTGCCTGGCATATCACTCCAAAAAGGTTGCCAGCCCCTCTTCTACACAAAAATGCCATTTTCTCCATTGGCTGACACTACCTTTGAACAGCCTGCGATAAGACCACAACCAAGGTGAAAGCTTTTATTCTCTCATTCTTAAGCCCCGTTACACATGTCTTCTCACAGAGCTATCCATGCTGCTGTCACCAGTTCAGCACAGACTTGTGTCCTAGACAACATTTTCACTGCAACAAGGACAACAAAGATTCTTCAACCTCAAGAGCAGGACAGTACTGCAAAACAAAATCTGATTTATCCTACCCCATGCTTCAAATTTCAGAATGATGCAGTGCAGAACCGCTTGTATAACAAGTTGTAGGCTTTGGTGAGCAGGGAACAGATGGGGCTTTTGGCATTCAGGGAGGAGTAGGTGTAAATTTTGTGCTTTTGGCAACCAAGAGGTAGTTTAGGCTTTGACACTAGTGAAAGAACGCCCTAGCTGCTTCCCATCCATATTTTAGGGAATATGGAGACCACAGGAATGAGAGTAGAAGAGATATTAAGTTTGCAGTCTCAGGCTCTCATTCAAGGGCTAGATGACTGGTGCTAGCTGCCCTCTATGTGGCAGCTGCAATCTGCTATGGGCACTACAAACCCCAAAAACAGGACCCGCTTCTACTCCCAGTGTTAACAGAAATACAGAGAACAGACAAGAAGTAGTTATTGAACTGTTATTTATGCTTAATGTTCATGAAAGTAGCCCCTTGAGACAACAAAATGGTTTAGGGGTGAACTTGAAGAGTAGGATTGATGGTTGGACTCAATCCCAAGGGTCTTTTCCAACCTGAATGATTCTACGATTCCATGAAAACATGACCTGTATATGTCCTTGAATGCTTGATAGCACACAACTCTCTGCCCATGGAGGTTGTGGAGTCTCCCAAAGTGCTTGTTCAACCTACAGAACAGTACTTAAAGAAGGTTAAAGACATAAGCTTAGAGCCTTTGAAACATTACCATCTGCAGACTTGGTAGAGAAAAACTTCAGAATGGGTTAATCAAACTCATTGCGTCTTTCAGCCACCTCACTTCTTGGCAGATGACCTTCCTGACCACAAAGGAACACTACACTCATGTGGTACTCCCTACTACAAGATACCAGTGAGAAAGTTCTCACATTTCCTCTAGTAAATGCTTCCCAGGTTTAGCATCTGGCGTTACAACAATCAGTTGCATGAAGTGTAATGGTACCTAAATCAGGTTTAGAAAAGAAGAGTATTATTGACTGCATCAGATCCAGGGAACACACCCAACAAGGTAACTGGTCAACTTGGCTGGTTGCTCATTGGTTAATCCAACCAATTCCAGAGACTTCTAATAATCTGGTTTCATACTCGTCTTGCTTTCGGGTTTCTGGAAGCACATCTGCTGTGACAGGTCACTTGATTACTCTTTCAACCATCATATCTGGATTACAAGACACAGCAATTCTATCACCTCAGAAAGCCTATTCCTCTCTCCCCATGCCATTCTACTTAGATGCACGGCAGAAAGCCACTCTGCTAGCACCACTCACCCTGAGCTAGTCTCTGACAACAGTTAAGTAAAGCTTAAATCCTAAACCTGCAGTCCTGAACCGGGACAAAGAACCTGGCTCTATCCGCGAGAGCAAATCAAGCACAAGAACTGGTTGTTCATGCATCCAAAGTACTCCCGCTAATACGGCTGAGTCCTGGCATGCGACATTGTGAATTTCAATACAATTTAGAGTTTGGACAACACTCCACGCCAACCAAATTCACACAACTTGGCACCAGCTATCCCAGTACTTCCACATTTAACAGACAATAAAAACAGCTGCTGTCTTTTGTACTTCCCAGTCTGGAACACCGATCTGGTTTAGCTTTCTTGAATTTTTCTGTAGAATATTCCAGATCAAGGTGATTTCCATTCTGTTTAACAATTTATTCTGTTTTTCAAGTTCTGTAGCTGTTGTCAAGTAAAATCAAACTAGAACAACTCTCTAATGTTTCCCAGTTTTCCACTATTAACTTCCTACCAGCTCTCCCATTTGGCAGTTTCAGGTCCATAGAACTGGCTGGAAGCAAAACTTCCAACCTATCACTGTTATTACCAGATGGGCTCTAATTTCAGGCTTGCTGCTCAGCCTTGGCTCAATATCAATCTGAAAGCTACGTTTCATCATAAAGGGACTTCCTGGCCTGCAGTAGTACTGAAGGACACCTTTTTATCTCCCTCACCACAATCTAATCAAAGACTAGACAAAGCCTACTCTACTCTGTTGACAGCGCACTTACACTCCACCCATGATTCGGTAACCAAACTCTTTCCTAAGTACTAGCGTGGTAACTCAATTTGTCACTCAGTTTGGGATAAACAGATCAGTTAAGGTATTACTCCACTAGTAAAAATACAGAGCCATTTCTAAAATCCCAGCCTTGTCAAGCCCTGTATTTACAGATGGTGTGTTCAGGTGTAGAGCTCCTCTTGAAAAATCCCAGTGAACACTGGACAGTCAGAGGCAGCCAACCAAGAGGCAAGTGGATGCCTCATGACAACAAAACCAGTACTCCCAAAGTGTTTTCCTCAACACTGTAAATGCACTCAGATGCTGGAATTTCTTTGCTTAAAGCTGCACAAAATTCAAGTCTTTCTTCTCTCACTATGAAAAATTCTGTACCCACGTTACCCGAGATAAAGCAGGAAATGGCATCTTGGCTTCTATCGGCAATAGTGTGACCAGCAGGACTGGGGACATCATTCTCCTCCTGTACTGGTCACTGGGGAGGCCACCCCTCAAGTACTGGGTGCAGGGCTGGGCCCCTCACTTCAAGAAAGAGATTGAGGGGCTGGAGCGGGTCCAGAGGTACAACAAGGCTGGGGAAGGGACTGGACAGAAAGTCTGATAAGGAGAGGCTGAGGGAGCTGGAGGTGTTTAGCCTGCAGGGGGTCAGGCTATTCTCCCAGGCAACTAGTGACAGGATGAGAGGGCAGGGCCTGGAGCTGCCAGGGGAGGGTTAGGTTGGATGTTAGGAAGCACTTCCTTATGGAAAGGGTGATCAGACACTGGAATGAACTGTCCAGGGAGGTGGTAGAGGCCCCATCCCCAGAGGAGTTTTAAGAAAACACTGAATGTGGCCCTTAGTACTCTGCTCTGGCTGACTGTGGTGATGTCAGGTCATGGGCTGGGCTAGATGGCCTTAGAGGTCTTTCTCAGCCTCAACAATTCTGTGATTCTGTAAATCTGGAGCCTTGGCTTCCCCATGAGTAAAATATCTCACTTTGGTAAAAAGTCACACAAAAGAAAACAGCACCAGAGTTCACAGAGGTCATGGCACAAATGACCCCAAACCATTTCACTTTATCTATTTTAAAGGTTATTAAAAGAAAAAATGTACATCAACCACCAGGCAAAGCCCAACATGCAGCTATTCTCATCGACAAAAGGAAGCCTCCTTTCCTGGTATTCCCCATTCACAACTTTCTGAACTAGCTGGCATCAGCCTCACGAACCACCACTCGTTAACGCAACCCCACATCATGTCAGGGAATCTGAAAACAGGAAGGGCATTTGCTGACTCAGCAGTAATTGGGGCACTCTGTGACTAGTCTGGGCGCTCAGCTGGTAGGAGCCACAGCACTTGCATTGCTGTCTCTCCCTCACTGCTTCCTGCTTGAAGCTGCTTGCAATGCCGAAACAAGAAGTGATGTCACAGACAGGAACCCTCCAAGAGGCCACTGAGTTTTTTTCAAGCTAAACACTTCAGAAACAATGGAAGTAATCCAGTAATACTCGTGTAGAAGTGCAGAGGAAAGGGGTGGTGCTACCAGGTTCAACTTTGCCAGTTGTAGCGGTTTAGACGTAACACAGATGCAGCCAACCTCATTTTTATGTCTGAATAAATTAACCAATTCATCAACTGGAAACGATTGTCTTCTCCAACTGCAGCCCAAAGAGAAGTCCACCACGACAGGCCACGCAGAACACCTAGGCCTTCCAAGAATTAGTTTTGTTAATACTCAAAGGAAAGCAAAGCTCTACTTGCAAGTGTTTTTATCTCCACTTCTAGTGGCACAGCAAGCAGTCCCACCTTTACTGCAACTAGTTTACAAACATATCTTTTTTCGGGGTTCCCAGTGCTGCAGCTCTGGGTGTGGTTTCTTCAGGAACAGGAAAAGCGGCGCACATGCTGTTCAAAAGGACAATGAGCATGAAACTGAACTGGAACCGTGGAAAAGGTTAACTGCGTGTGGGCGTCTTCTAAAACAGAACTCCACACAAAGACAGGTGCTAAAACGCATCTGTCCTAAAAGAAAACTAAATGTTAGAAATCCTGCTCTTGGATCTCAAAGCCACTCATTAGCTAAACCTTTCTGATGGAGGGTTTGCACTCTGTACTGCTGTAATACATTCAATCACAGGATGACTTTCGTGGACAGGCTTGAGAGACAAGTTTTCTACTATATGCAGAACAGCGAAGTAACTCCAGTTCTACCACTGAAAACTAGCAGCAGAGGAACAGACAAAGCCACCATGGAAATGCACACAAGAGTGAAGGAACCTGAAATCCTAGTTTCAGACCTAACCACATAGTTCACTGCCATTTGCTCCAGCCACTGGTTCTGAAACAGCAGAGAGAAGTCCCTCCGTACAGATCACACAGCCTTCGTTAGCTAGCCAGCTGCAACAATTAAACATCTAATCTGTAACTCTAAACTACAAGATCCCTACACAAAGCTACGCAGCACAAAGCCCAAGTATACTCACGTTGATGTAATAGTCCGGAAGCGCTCCTGTCCAGCTGTGTCCCAGATCTGTAGCTTCACCTTCTCTCCATTAATCTCAACTGTCCGGATTTTAAAATCCACCCCAATTGTGGTAATGTAGCTGCCTGCAGGGAAAGCGTGGACAAGTGAGAATCTAATCATCCATTTATTTTGGCTGTCCCAGAGCTTCTTGATGCTATAGCATCCTTATAGCAACCTTCCAATCCCTGAAGGTGGCCTATCAGATGGCTCTTAGGGGCAAGGAACAACAGGATGAGGGGTCATGATTTTAAGCTAGAAAAGGGTAGATTTAAGCCAGCTAGAACAGGCTGCCTAGAGAGGTGGTGGAGGTCCGATCCCTGGAGCCATTCAAGTTCAGGCTGGACAGGGCTCTGGGAAGTCTGGTTTGGTGAGTGATAGCCCTGCTTGTTGCAAGGGGTTTGGGCTAGATGCCATTTGGAGGTCACTTCCAACCCTATGATGCTATATTAACATCAGCTCTCAGATGGCACAGGAAAACATGGTTCCTCTAGCTGTTCACCCTTTAAAATGCCCTACCAGGTCCTGCTGACCTGACCCAATAGCCTTTTTCTTAGCCATAAAGCCACTTCTCCCATGCCACCCTTAACATTTTAAATTCAGTGTTACAAAGTAAAACTGTTCTTCTACTGCACTGGGAGGTCAACAGTAAGCACCCAAACAGGTCCACAAATGTGCCTGACTGTGCAAGTAGTTCACCTGGGAAAATCCCAAGGCAAAGCTTTGCTTTAAATGCAATCACTGACTTTGATCGCAGTCTTCTCTAAGGGTTTCCTCCCAATAAATTCGTTATGTCACAAACATAAGTGGTTTAGCCACAATATTCAATCAATCTGAAGGCACTAGTGATAGAACAAGAGGAAATGGCCTTAAGTTGTGTCAGGGGAGGGTTAGACTAGACATTAGGAAAGATTTGTTCACTGAAAGCTTGGTCAGGGCTTAGAACAGGCTGCCCAGGGAGGTGGAGCTGCTGTCCTTGGAAGTTTTCAAAAAACATGCAGAAATGGTACTAGGGAACATGGTTTAGTAGGCAGGGTGGGGTTGCCTTGGTGGTTGGACTTGATGACCTTGTAGGTCTCTTCCAAGCTTAATGACTCTGTGATTCAGGGAATGGGAAGTTTGAACAGAGTACAGTATAAGCTAAAACCCTAAGCTATTTCTGGAACCATGTCAGTGTTTAATACTTTCAGGTATAAGGGAAGATCAGACAGGATGGTTTGTAGGGGCTTAGACCAAGAAAAGCACCTTAGAAACACAATGCATTCCTAGTGCAGCTATCAGCGTGTAAATGCAGAACAACTCCTTGCCAACCAGCAGCACTGGCACAGACCTTGACTATTTCACTTAGTGAAATAAACAAAGCACTCACCTGAGAACGTATTATCTGCGAAACGCAACAGCAGACTGCTCTTGCCCACACCTGTGACAAACAAAGACAGCAAGATCTTTGAATACAGCCATCGTGGTGTCACGTAAAGTCCTGTATTTACCTATCTACTGCATTTTGAACTCAAACTCGGTAATTTTCTCAGCGGATAACTCAGTGTCATTCCCATCCATCTCAATACTCTCCTTGAAGATTTGATCTCTTCCTTCTTCCAAGTCAGTAGCAATAAGACAAGAAGAAATGGTCTCAAGCTGCCTCAGGGGAGGTTTAGATTGGACATCAGGAAAAACTGCTACACTGGAAGATTGGTCAAGTAGTGGAAGAGGCTTCCCAGGGAAGTAGTGGAGTCACCACCTCAGGAGGTGTTCAAAAAGCACTTAGAAACATGGTTTAGTGGGCCGGAAACATAGTAACACTGGGTTCATGGTTGGACTTGATGATCTTGGAAGTCTTTTCCAACCTTAGAAATTCTACAAAGAAGCAGACTGCAGGCTCTCCAAGACTCAGTAGGCTTCTTGTCACAGGACAGTGCAGAAAGTTTGTCCTCCCCTTCCTACAAACTCCCCTCAGCAAACTCTCAAACAGTAGCTTTTGAACTTCAGTCAGTTCTAAGAGGCCATAAAACAATACTAACTGAAAGCAATCAGTAGGCCTATACTTTCTAAGAGAAGATCCCCAAATTACTATGTCCAGCTAATAAGTACCTGGAACACTGTTCTAAACTACTCTACTCAATTCCACTTGCACATCACACTTAACACCGCTGCCTACCTCTCATCATCACACCCTGCGTGGTGGAATTTGGACTAATAGGGCAATCACACAAGGGTTTGGTACTGTAAAACCTACGTTATCATGGCCACCGTTTAACAGAAGCCAAAGCCAAACAGAGGAGCTGAGAACCTTTGTTCTGCACAGCCACCTCAAACAAGCTTGTTCCACAGCTACTAGGAAGGACGCAGACCTTTCTGCAGTTGTACCTTTTGCTCAAATGTTCTGTGAAACATTTCTCTGAGTGCTTTGAGCAGCACTTCAGCCAGGCTTTCCCTACTCAAATGTTTGTACCCTGATCACGCCCTGCTGTAGGGAGGCATTTTTCAAAGTGCTTCAGACAACTGATTCCTGCACACCCAGCCCAGGCAGTCTGGGTACCAGAACGCCTCTAAGTTGTTATCTCTACATAATGTCTCTGCTGTTCACATCCCTTCCTCTCTGTTCCCGCCAAAAAAGGACTTGCTCTGTCAGGAACAGGAAATTCAACTTCAACATTATCTATTCTTTAGGTAGAATTGATCTAAGCTAATTAATTTGATGATTAATAGCTGGAAAGTTTTTTCTTAATAGAATACCTGTGCAAAAAGACTGCACAGAACACCAACAGGTTCTCAGCTGCCAGCATCTGAAGTTAGGTACCAGCACACCAAAAACTCCAAACCCAAAACACTACGTGATTCCGCTGACTCAGACGTCATTTGCAGAGTTCAAATCACCAGCCATGGTTGTTTAATCTGGAGAAGCTAGATCTTAAAAATCAATATATATTTGCATTCACACATAAAGAAAGAGAAAGAAAGAAGGCTACTAAAAAAACCAGTTCCAGTGGGTGTGAACAGGCTACCTCTGAGCTCAGAAAAGCTTTGCAAGAGATAAACCTCTGCAAAACACCAGCCAGCTGAGGAAAAGACAATAAAATAGAATAAAATAAAATACAAAATAAACATTTAGAAAAGCTTTCAGAAAACTCTTTACTTCTTGATCAAGCAGCATTGTCTTCAGCTTCATAAAAAGGAAGGAGATGCTGGAACTCAGAGACTTGTCAGACCAAACCACCTTCTTAAGACATCAGCCAGCATGAGCCTTTGCTGCATCACCGCAAAGGCTGCACATGAGCACCTGTTGGGCTGCCCAGTGCTGCACAGCCATGCTCGGGGTTGTAATGATCTCAGTACTGGGGCAGCTCACAGAGCAGAGAATCCTTCTGCACTCAGGAAGTTCTACAAGCTCCCAATGACAACAATCCCACTAAACAAACACTGCCTCTGACCTGCACTGCTGATGTACAGGGAAACCACACACTTTGTGACACTCCACTTCCTACACAGTTGTTTGAAGAGCTGAAAGGAGAAGGTTAGCAGGGCCTCTTGGTTTGTTGTAAGACAGCAAAATGAAACAACCCCCCCCAAAAAAAGGCTGATCTGCTTTGCAAAACCAAAATTAAAAGCAAAGGTCTGTGCCACCCTAGTTTTTAAATCCCGTATCTTACTGAAAGGTAGAATGAATTAAAGAAGCACAGGTGAATGAAAGACGCCTGTGCGAAGCACACATCAGCTGTAACTACTTTTAAATATCTGGCACAATTGAGATCCAGCAGCAGCTGTTCAAGATGACCTGTTCTGAAAACACAGAAACCTACTACCCTCTTGACATATTTGCACACAGACGAAAGCAGATGAGACATAAATCATCTTATCCAGTAGTACCAGTCCATTCCCATTGTGAGGAATAAACATCCATAAACAAGGCAAGCAGACTGTTTTGTGGAAGCAGGGCCAAAGCCTTCCGGTTTGGGCTAGCAAAAACAGAAAGATCAATACTCAGACTACATAGTGAGATTTAATTACAACAGCAGACAGACCAACAATTGTCATAACAGGTTTTTTCCCCTCACTGGACTCACTATTCAGACTGTAGAAGACTCAGCTAAGAAATTTCATTTAATTGCTCCAAACAAGGAGAAGTCTTCTTGAGTTTTCACCATCCTGTTTATCTTGCCTGAACAGTTTTGGAACTCATCAGCAAGCAACAGGGTTACTGCTTTACTGGGAGCACAGTGTTTGGTTTTCATAATCCACAGGGTCCCCAAAGTGCGTCAGGTTTTCAGCCGTTTTGAAGTTGACATCCTTTCTCTTTAGAGCCCTTCATGCAGACACAGTTTAGTACAGAATAAAATATTTTTGCACACAGCTAAAGCTTCTGGAGGTGACAACTGCCAAGATCCTGCAACATTACACTTTCACCCAAAAGCCAGGCCTCACTGCACGCCAGGACCTGCTGCCTTATGGACCACACCTCTATTAAAAGAAGAGGGTGGATGCCACCTTCTCCAGTTTATGGAAATTAAACTGCAAGCTGCTGGAGTGTTACCAATACTGAACCGGAGTGAAAGCAGGAATCTTCAGTCCTAGTTTTCCTGTACCCAGACTAAAGCAGCAGATGCAGGCTGAGTTCACAAGTTTCCCCTCCAGAAGTTTCTGAAACTGCTGCAGAACTATTTGCAAGTCTATCTTGAAAAACCTATAACTACCCCTCAGACAGAACTATTGAGGTATTTACAGGCTACCCCATAGCTAGAAGTGCACACTGCTACCAGCTCTGCAAGGGTTTATTTAAACCAAGGTGATGGATTCTAGAACTGAGACATCAGGCTGAAGCAGTAGACTCTTAAGGAATAATTAATATAATAACAAGAATTAAAACGCAGTAGCTGTCACACTGGAAACAATGGTGCCTAGGGCTGAGGAGCAGCCAGCCCTTCCGACCGACACCTCAAGCTAGGTGGGACAGCGCACAGGGACAGAGAATTCCCTGCCCAACCCAGCAAGGACCAGTGCTGGGGCCAACGCCGGCTGCGATGCTGGGGCGGTCCGTACCGACCCCTGCCGCACCTTCCCTCTCCCAGACCCTGCCAAGATTCACCACAGCCCCCTGCGGCAGCAGGTCCGCGGGCACAGTGAGCAGAAACGAGCGCGGCCCAGGCAAACCCGCGCTCCCATTCAAAGTGG
>VXBP01007893.1:390168-505467 GCA_013400115.1 Rhinopomastus cyanomelas | reverse complement strand
GGGGGAGGGGGCGGCGGCGGCGGGGCCGGATCCACTTCCCGAACAAACAGCCGGAACTGACAGCGGGGCCGCGCGCACGCGCACCCCGGCCGGAGCCGCCCGCTGCGCCCCGTCACGCGCCTGCGCGCCCAGGGCCGCGCGCGTCCCCGACGAGGCAGCTGCGCAAGCGCGCGCTCAGGGCACGGTGGGCGTGGGGCGCCCGAGACCGCGCCTGCGCAGAGAGGGCGGTGGGAGGGGCTTCGCCGCGCGCGTGATTTCAGGGCGGGGGCGCGCGGGGCGCGGCTCTACTGCTCTTCCTGCACTGCCGCCACTCCCGCGAGCCGGGAAGGGCCCGGCGTTCTCGGCGCTGCCGGCCCCGCCGCGGGCGGGACCCTGATTGGCAGCGGCTGTCAGAGCTAGGGAGCAACCCGGGCTGCAGGAGAATGAGCCCAGAGCAGAGCGACAGGAAGCGTCCGGGTGTGTCAGGCAGGTCTGGCAGTTCAGGCTGCTTTGGGAATCAGGGGTTTTTAATGCAGAGGTGCCTGTGTGTTGCTCGGAAAGGCTCTCGACCCCACACACTCGGCGGCTGCTCCAGCCACAGCCCGAACACCCGCGTGTGGAGCAGCCTCCGCCATCCCCAGCCAACTGCCTGAGTCACCCTGCCGTTGGTCACACAGATACCGACCACGGGGGTTGTGGAGGCTCCTTCTCTGGAGGTATTTAAAACCCTCTTGGCCATGTTCCTGTGTGACTTGATTTAGGTGATCCTGCTGTGGCAGGGGGCTTGGACTGGATGATCTTTCGAGGTCCCTTCCAATTCCTAATGTCCTGTGATTCGTGATAAGGCTTTTCTCTACACACACAAGAACAAAAGACAGGTGCTGCATCTAGTTTAGAAGTAGTTTGACATCAATTCAACCCAAAACACAGACAAAATTAAACGAAGAATAAATTAAACTAATTTATGTATTATTTATTCTAGCCATAGGATTCTGATTGATGGACACAAGTTACCTTGTTGCATTTGCATCTCTCTGCATTTGTCTTTCAAATGGGGAGCCGTGTTAGCGCTAAAGAGCAGACTGATACGGTCAGTGGAAAGAAGAGACAAAAATCAAGGTCAGTCAACTTCAGCAATACCAATCCATAATGATCACTCCAATGCAAAACGCTGTCTTAAAGATGCTTGAAGGGTAGGATGCATCTACCCTGAGAGTCTTGTTGGTAGGACCCAAGCATGTAAGAAAGATTGAAATTGGTGGAACATCAATGCTATGACCTGTGCTGGTGATATCGTGAGTGTGTTCATAAACCAGAACAGGTTCCGCTGGGCAGTTGCGGAGTCCAACCCACACGGACAGCGCCTTGAGCAACCTGCTCTGCTCAACCATGTGTTGTGTGCTGGTGCTGTAGCCTGGCTGAAATCCAGAAGTGGCTTCCAGATGCAGCTGTGGATGTCTCTTAGAGAAGGACAGACCAGTTTTAGCAGTATTGCTTTTTCCCTTAGTGTGGGCTTGAAAGCTGAAGACTCTCTGGATTTATATAGCAAGGCTTGGTTAAGAGGAATAAGAGTATTTTTGAAGGCAATTATCTCTAAGTAGTCTTAATTCTGTTTCTCCTGCATAGGACACTGCAGAATAATTCTGCAGTTATATTTGTCCATTTCGTATGAAATTTCTCTGGAAACAAACCAACCCAGTACAGCTAAAATAGCCTGTCTGGGTTGAAGAGGGGTTTTTTTAGCACATAAAATTACACCTTCGTAACACTTCTGCTCAGCAGTATGGCGAATGTCTGTGCCTTTCGTTATAAACCTCCTCTAATCTTTACCTTCACAAAGCATTCTAGCCTTCTGAGTCCCCTCCTGTCAAATCCCACACATCCTGAAAGCCACTTAGATGGCCTCCATCTACATTAACTCATGCACACCACACCCTGCAGCTCATTCTGTGAACCTTCTTCATGATAAGGGTGACAGAGCACTGAAACAGGCTGCCCAGGGGGGTTGTGGAGTCTCCTTCTCTGGAGATGTTTAAAACCTGCTTGGTCGTGTTCCTGTGTAGCTGGATCTAGGGGATCCTGCTGTGGCAGGGGGATTGCACTGGATGACCTTTCAAGGTCCCTTCCAATCCCTAATGTTCTGTGATTCTGTGTGGAGCAGAAGAATGGCTGGAGACTGCTAGCAGTGTGACCAGACAACAGCATGTGTCACGTAACACTCTCACACTCCCAGCAACCCTGCTAGAAAAGGGTCTGTAGCTAGTCCAAACCTAAACCTAAAGCAACCCCACATATCACACCCACTGCTCCAGCTCATAAAGCACTCGGGCAGCCCATCACATGCCCCACCCCGTGTCAGGGTAACTGGGGACACTGCGCAGCTGCTGGAGATCCTTTGAATCCAGCACAGAAACCAGCTGCTCAAACCTGAACTCAGAATGACTTCTATCCCCTTTATTTCTCAGCTCAGGAAACCTCATGAGAAAAGCGTGTGAGTCAGTGTGATGTTACCTGCTAACGCGGGCAGCAGTACAAGCTGACACCAAGAGGAAAAAAAAGAATCAAAATATTTGAGTATTGGATGCTTTCGCATTTGTCTGTTTTTCCATTGAAAATTTTAGCACCTCGTAAGTTTACAGATCTCTCATAAATTATTTTTTGATCTTCCTGAAATCCACACAGCTCAGCTGTCACTCAGAGGCAGCTGCCTGACAGTTCAAAGACGTTTACTGCAGTCAGTTGTAGGGGGGAAAAAGGTACCTTTTATTGACAAGTGGTACTTTGAAGACGTTTGAAATGAGAACAAAAGAATTTAGCTCTTTAATTCTTCTTCTCCAAGTTGACACAATCAGCTCTCACACTGTGGCCATAGTGTTGGGTATTTTATCTCCAGTGTATTGCGTTTCAGGGTGGAAATAGTGAAGCAGAAGGTAGCTGTTAGAGCCCTAATCCAGCATTTCACTGCGACTGAAAAACCAGCATCTTCTCAGACTGGGAATGGGAGCTCCTGCATTTTACTTCTGCCTCTCAGAAACAAGTGAAGAAGTCCAGCTGCTGTTTGGAAAGATGAATGATGTGTTCTGCTCGCTGCTACGTCAAGTGAAAATACAAATCATCAAAAGCCCCTTAGCAACAAAGATCTTATGGGCTAAAACTAACGAGTTAATAAAGAAGGCTGCTATTTAACTGTCATTTCAGATGTTTATGTGGAGCATCAATTAGAGACAACAGGAGAGTCAAGGTGCCCACAAGCTGAAGCAGCCACTCTTCAGAGAAACCTGCAACGTTTTTCTTCACTGCTGTCTGTAGTGATGAAGTGATCGAATGCAGCCGCTGAGCTTTGTGCCACCTATTTAGTCATTTTTGAAGGGCACAGCTTCTTGTTTCAAGGTTTTGCATTGCACAGTTTAACTGCTTGTCCCCACCTTATCCTCAAACACAGCTAATGCATTACTGGGGAAACTAGTTCCAGTGCCCTGAGATTGCCAGATTGTTGAGAGTTGAGAGCATTTAGTTGAGTTTTCTCACAGAACACAGAATCACACAGAACATTAAGGATTAGAAGGGACCTCGAAAGATCATCCAGTCCAGTCCCCCTGCCACGGCAGGATCAGCTAGACCAAGATGCACAGGAACATGTCCAGGTGGCTTTTAAACATCTCCAGATTCCACAACCGACCTGAGCAGCCCCTTCCAGGGCTCTACCACCCTCACTGGGAAGAAGTTCCTTCTCAGATTGATGTGGAACCTTCTCTGTTCTAGCTCACACCTGCTGCCCCTTGTCCTATCACTGGATGCCACTGAGCAGATCCTGGCTCCATTCACCTGAGTCCCACCCTTTCCATATTTATAAATATTACTGGGATCTCCCCTCAGTCTCCTTTTTTCCAAGCTCAGGAGACCCAGTTCCTTCAGCCTTTCCTTAGCAGTGAGAAGTTCCACTCCGTTCAACATCTTCATGGCTCTTCACTGGACTCTCTCAAGCAGCTCTGTGTCCTTGAACTCAGAGGCCCAGAAGTAGACACAATATTCCAGATGTGGTCTCACCAGGGCAAAGTAGAGGGGGAGGAGACCCACTCTAGATCTACCAACCATCCCTTTTCTGATCCAAGCCAGGATGCCACTGGCCTTCTTGGCCACAAGAGCCCATTGCTGGCTCCTGGCCATCCTGCTGGCCACTCTGATTACTGCCAATTCAGTGCAAAATACATGGGCTTTAGATTTTTTTGTTTTAGATATTAAAGTATTTTGGAAGGTAAAATCAGAGTTAGAAACCACCTTCAGAATGCAGATAAATGTTATGAACTAGAGCACAATGCCAGCAAGACCAACTGGAAAATCCTCCAGCTCTGTGAAGAGAGCTGACTGCACAAATAGGAGATGGGACAGAAACAACCCAAGAGCAATTTTGTAGCTGGGCTTCAGCTGATCACAAACTAAACACGTCAACAAGACTGTGCTGGTGCAAAAGAACACCCAGACCTTGTGTTGGGGCTGACAGCAATCTCACACAGCCACATCCTCCCCCTGGAGACCTGCTCCAGCACCAGACACCACCAGGCAAACAGGAATGAGAATGGAACAAACACAGAGGGCAGCAGTGTAAGCTTAGGAAACATGAAAATCTTTGTGAAACGACGCAGAAAACCTAAACTGGTTTCATCCAGAGCTGAGAACACTGAAGTGACACTGTGGTTGCTGCAAAAGCACTATTTTCAGTGTCTGTGGGAACAGGACAAGCAGCGATGGGCTCAAGTAGCAGCAGGAAGGATTATTTTTTCTTAGACATGAGGTAAGCTCTGACAGTCTGAGCAGCTTACATAATGATGTGCGTGGCATCGAGAGCTTACGGAATCTCCATCATACGATGTTATAAAAAACCCTAATTCTATGGAAATTGGTTAGGAACGGCTCTGTTTGAGCTGAGTCGGTCTTTCAGCAGTGGTAGAAGAGCTGATTTTCCTAAGTCACTTCCAACAGCATCCCAGACTCCTAAAGCAGATCTCTGCGCCCAGGGCCCTTCAACAGTGACTTGGGAGCCGACATAAAAACAAGCAGGTTTTGACAGGTTCTAGCCCAGAACACAGCACGGCACTCCCACGTACCTACTCGAGGTTGTAACTTGCATTAGTACGGCGTTTTGCATGAAGCAGTGTGGGGCTGCTAGGCGGGATGGCCTCTCCATGAAGAAAGAGGTCAGAAGCCTTTGTGTGCCAAATGGAAGGAGTCTTCTGGGCCAGTGGAGGAGGGAATTGCCGAGATAGGAGAAAAATGCCCTCTGGTGTCTTCCTTGGAGGAGTCTGGGGCTGCTACGTGGGATTGCCCATACATGACAAGGTGTAGGTATGGAGCCTTTGCGGGACACATGGAAGGAGTGATTTGAGGCAATGGAGAGAAAAATGCCCTGGGCAAATGCAGAATCATCTTGAGTGTCTTGCTTGGAGGAGCCCGGGCCTGCTGCCCAGAGTCATCCCTGCTTGCAATGGGATTTCCTAAAACATTGGAGGCCACTCGGGAGGAATCTTGATTGGCAGCCCAGAAAGAAATTCCTTGGGAGCGGAAGAATCATCTTGTGTGTCTTTCTTGGGTGAGTCTGGGGCTACTGAGCGAGGTTGCGCCTCCAGGAGAAAGGTGGTCAGAGGACTCTGTGGGACACGTGGAAGGAGTGTTTTGAGGCAGCAGAGCAAAAAATTGCCTGAACAAAAGAAGAATCATCTTGAGCGTCTTCGTCTGAGGAGTCAGGTTCTGCTGCCCTTGGTCAGCCGTAGTTGAAAATTGTACTTCAGGAGACACTGTGGGACAAATGGGAGGAGGCTTTTAGGACAACAGAGAGAAAATGTCCCTGCACAAGAGCAGAATCATCTTGGGCATCTTCCTTGGAGGAGTCTGGGCTTGCTGCCCAGGGATTGCCCCTGTAGGAAAAGGTAGGTCTGAAGACATTTTGCCATGCATGGACCGAGCCCTGTTGGTCACTGGAGAACAGCATTGCCAGAAGAAGACAAGAATTCCCTGTGGCATCTTGCAAGGAGGAGTGTAGGGCTGCCGCCAGGAACGCATCCGCTAGCGTTTGATGGAACGGTTCTTCCCCTGGCAGGCATTAGCTGTTCAAAAGGCTGGGAAGTCCTGTCAGTGAATGGGCACTTGACCACTGAAGCAGCTTCCAGGGTTGGTTCAACATGGCCCTTGCTAGAATGTTTGACAAGACATTGTTGTTTTGTCTGTTGGGCTAGGTTTTGTTTTGCTAAAGTAATCGGGTCTTTTTTAGCTCTTGTTCAGCTATTTTCTAGAATTTGGTGAAGAGACAAAGTGATTCCAATGGAAGCCTTTGTTATTTGCAGCCTTCCCTACATTTGTGGGTTACCTACAAGCCTAAGAGCAGGGAGTTGCTGTGACCCTTGTGAATAACTGAGGTCCATCCATCAGAAAAAGACAACTGAAAACACCTGTAGGGTTTATTTTCCACAGCGTAAATAGCAAATGCGAAGTGGTTCAGACCCTGGCAATGAGTGTTTGAGGTGGGCTGTTACCAGTTTTAGTTTCTCTGGTCCTAAAAGTATAAAATGACTCTATTTTTCAAAGATACAGGAAGCAGAAATGCGTTAGCATTTGTCTGATTGATTGAAAATCCATTGTTGCTGGAGTTGTGTGTTTGATGGAACGAAAGGATTCCACAGTTGTAATGTTATGTTGCATTTGGAAAACGCCTTCAACAGCAGCTCCAAGCTGAGATGCCAGAGTATCTTGCAAGAGCAGCATCTGCCCACCAAAGTCAGTGACGGTGTTTCAATTCTCCTCGTCCTGAACTTCTCTGAAACACTCCTCACTTCAGGAAACGTCCGTAAAGAATTGGTGTTCCTTCAAGAGCCAAAAGAAGCCCACAAAAGGCTTTGGAATGATTTTTCGGTTGATGGCAGCTTCGGCACCACCCGATGCAGAGCCGGCTCAGGTCGGGCCGGCAGCAAGAGGTAGCGGTTCCCCGCCCAGGCTGTCGTTGTTGCAGGTTGTGGCTGTGAGTGGCTGTCCGGAGAGACTTGTGACAGCGCAATCGCGACGCCCCGGCTCTGCCCGCGGGGCTGCTGTCCTAGCGCGGTCACAGCTGCTTCGGGAGGCTCCGCGCTCAGAGGAGAAGCCCCCATGACTCTGAGCCGGCCCTTTGGGAGCCCTTTGGGTGCCGCCGGCCCCTCGGCTTGCAGAGCAGGAGGGCGCGAGGTGCCCTGGGTCGAAGCGGGGGACACGGGCCAGGGGGCAGTCTTAGTTTGGCTGTCTTTGAGATGTTTTCTAGAAGCTCCTTTCAGCAGCGCACAAGGGCACGGGCACTGGCTGGGGCAGGACAGCTTGCGATGGGATGATGCTTGCTGGATGCTTTTGAGAACTGTTCAAAAACCTTTTTACTGGAGGAGTCCACCAATTGCTCAGACTGACTATAAAGTGTATCCCCTGTTGTAGAAATAACAAAAGCTTCACTCCTGTGATGTTATGGACCTAATTTCACATGAGCCAGACTCATGGAAAGAGATGAATGAAGGCAATTTCTGTTATGTTGTGTAATTCCAGTAAATGTTTGCTTGAGTATCTCCTTGGAAGCAAAACAGTTGGCTACTGTTGAGCTAGTGGTATGTTGTAGCCCTGCAGAATTGCTACAGTAGTCCAGTATTCCCCATCCATATTAGTGATGGAAGACACACCTTTCTAATATACCCAAATAGTCATAATTTTTCATGAATATTCCAAAAAACCCCAAGTCCTGCACAGAAAAGGACACATGTTGTCAGAGTAGAATTTAAAATCTCTTTTCTTTTTTCTTTTTCAATACATTCTGTGATTCTTGAAAGGCAAAATAGCTGTAGATACAGATATATTAAGTTTTCTGGTGTCTCCACGTGGCTGCTTCTCAAGGATCACATTTAGCCAAAACCTCATCAAGATGAGTGCTGGGTAACTGATTTAACTGTATGAAGATACAAATTCCATATCTGAAGCACCAACATATCTTCAGACGATGAGGATGAGCAGTAATGTGGAGATTCTAGGACTTGGGGTAAAGCCAAATTCTTTGTGCGTGCCATCCTCACCCTCTTCAACTTGTACTGAAATCATGAACTTACAGAACAGTTTGGGCAGGAGGGGACCTTGGAGACCATCTAGTTCCAATGCCAAGGACAGTGACATCTCTCACCAGACCAGGGTGTCCAGAGCCCCATCCAACCTGGCCAGGGATGGAGCAGCCACAGCCTACCTGGGCAACCTGCTCCAGCGCCACAGCACCCTGCCAGGGAGAAGTTTCTTGTTAAGATCTGACCTAAATCCTCCCTCTTCCAACTTGAAACTATCCCACTTGTCCTAGCACTAAAGTTCTCGTAAAAAAATCCCTCTCCGGCTTTCTTGCCCCCTTCAGGTAGTGGAAGGCTTCTATAAGGTACCCCCGAGAGCAGTCTCTTCTCCGGCCCGAGCAGCTCCAACTCCCTCAGCCCGTCTCCACACGAGAGATGCTCCAGCCCTCTGATAAACGATGAGAGCAGCAGCTGCTGACATCTACTGGTTTTACACACACGGCTGGATCCACCTGGGTCACCTCTCAAGGAGTGTTGAAAGGGGTCAACCACTCTTCCCAGCGCTGCGGACAGTTGTGAAGCTCTGGTTTTAAACCTGCATTATTTTGTGGAGTTTTTTCCCCCCAGTGTTCATTTGTTGTTTGTAGGGGTTCTGTAGTGCCTAGTTTTGGAACTATTCTCAGTTTTGTGTTTCTGTTTGTAACTTAGCACCACGCAGTCTACTCTGCAAAGAAAACACTTTCATCTTCATGTGAGTCTGACACAAATGCATGTGGTTATATAACCTGAGTCCAGCAAAGAAGCCTTTAGATGGTTCTTAAAATGCTTTATGCAGAAATAGAATGGTGAGGTATAGAAGGCATTAAAAAATTGTAGCCCCCACCACCCAATTCAGAGAAGTACTGTAGGGATTTCTCCTGGCCTTCCAAAGCAATATTGATGCTAGACAAATAGTGCTAATAAAAAAGCAGCTGGGCAGATCCATGCAGAAAATAACCACCAAGAACTGTTAAACTGACCCTCTTTTACTGGTTTGTGGCTGGAGTCACACATTTCTTGGAAGCTGGTGAAATATTCTGGGATGTGTCACTGTATCTTTGCCTTTTGCTTTTACTGGAGCTGTGATCATAGAATCATAGAATCACTACGGATTGGAAGGGACCTTGAAAGATCATCTAGTCCAATCCACCTGCAAGAGCAGGATCACCTAGACCAAGTCACACAGGAACTCATCCAGTCGGGTCTTGAATATCTCCAGTGAGGGAGACCCCACAACCACCCTGGGCAGCCCGTTCCAGTGATGTCTACTGCCCCTTTGGTATGACCTAATAAACCGTTCCTTGCAGGCAAGAGAAGAATATTTCCCCTTTTCTATCTTGTGACATCCTGAACTTAGTGTCACAACCACATTTTCCCGTTTTGTTGCTTTCAGTGAGCTAATTTGATGTGTGCACTGTATTTCAGAGGTTTGCTTTGCAGTTCTATCTGATGAATAAAAACCCAACACAGAGAAATGCAAAAGGCTGCGTTAGATGCCGGACGCCGCACAGACCCATGTTTGCTGGCATTCCCTTACTGGTATTCTTAGGGAAGCAGCAAGCTGTTGCTGCTGTAGTACTTTGAGTTTTTTACTACTATTAAGGAAAGGTTTTGTGCCAGAAGTAGAGAGAAAAAGTGATGTATGCTAATATCATTGGCAGGGGAAAAGGGAAGCCTTTGTTCAGCCCCTAGAGCAAAGATTCACTTAAGTATTTTACTTGAAATCAAGATTGAATAAAATTCAGAGCAGATCTTGGAAATGAAGTGAACCCCACACCTCCAGCCCTGATATGACTGCCCAAGCTGCTGTGTCAGTGCACGGTGCTTGACAGTTCTGTGTCTTTCTGCTTTCTGGATTTGCCATGTGGCTCCAGTGAATAATGTCATATACAGAACAATGTATAGTCTGGGTTCACTCCTGGAAGAGGAGGTGTATGGATCAGGGGTTGCTCATTTAACCTAGGTAGCATAGAAACTTAACCTCTTGTTTCTGGATGTATATTGTAATTACACAAATGTGTGATAAAAATGTGAGGGTTTCCTCTTATTAGAGGAACTTAAAAGAGTTACTTCAGTGTAGGTTTGTATTTTTCCCCGTGCAGCACCGTGTAGTCCGTATCCAGAGATTAGTTGACAGACTGAGGCCCTAAGTAGGAATCTGATAAAGAAAAACACAGTTTCTAGATCCAGTTTGGTTTATGCACACATAGAAATCCTGTGCACATATATAAATTCCATGCTCCTCTTCCCTGTCAGAAATGGAATAACTTTATGCTGCAACCAGGAAGTGAGATTTGACAGTGAAATGACGAGGTGAGACAAGTATGCAGAGTGTTGGCACTTCTGGGGGCAAACAAGCAGATCGCCTTTTTGGGCTAAATGATAACTAAATACAACTCTAACATCCATCATCAAAGCAGCCGCCTGCTAAATTAGTGTCTTTTTCTTGCTAGGACCCGGGGTGGTTTTGGCCAGTGCTGTTGCAGTACTCCAGTATGGCCACCAGGTGGCGCTGCACACCATGACTAAATCTCCTTGCCTGCTCTCTCAACTTTCAAGCGGTTTAGTCGCCGTTGCGGCAAGTGTTTGAGAAGGGCTTTTCACTGTCTGAGCTAATGAGAAGAAACGTCTGTGTGCTTGTTGGTGAAGAGGTTCCCCTTATCCTTTGCGGTTAGAACAGTGAAATGGTGCAAAGGACATGCACTCATACTATTTGGCCAGCAAAGCCGGTAAAGGCTGCAGTCTCAAAAATGCATTCCAGTTGTTTTATTTAATCTTCCAATTCCTCCCCTAAGACCGAGTAGCTGACATTGAAGATAGATTGTTCTAATAACTAAGCTGTTAGAGGGGAGTTCGTTGCTTACTTCTGACTTCAGACTCTTCCCTGAAATATTTTTGCAGCAAGCAAAAGAATGTGATTAAGGAATACATTAATTAGAGACAATATATCTAATGACAATATATCTGCTGAGAAGGCAGGTTGTGGTTCCAGAAAAACACGAGTTTCTCTAGAGCTGTGTATATGTAGACTAGAAAGCAACAGGTCTGGCCTTTTGTAGCTGTTTCTTATTTAATATGAATTTAGGAAGTTTTGCTGGTTTTACATTAAAAGTTTCACCAACATTTATGAAGTCTGATATGACTGACACTGCCCCTCTGTTGCAGTTTGTCTTTCTTTTACATTTGTCTTCTCCTGTGTCATGTAATCTTCCTCTAGAAAGTCATAGAATCATTGGGGACTGGAAGGGACCTGGAAAGATCGTCTAGTCCAATCCCCCTGACACAGCAGCATCACCTAGACCAAGTCACATAGGAACACATCCAGGCGGGTCTTAAACTTGTCCAGAGAAGGAGACTCCACAACTTCCCTGGGCAGCCTGTTCCAATGCTCTGTCACCCTCTCTCCCAGAATGCAGCTGCTTATCAGAAAGAAAGAAGTATTTTCTTTCTATAGTGTTTGGGTCCAAATGTGTCGTGTATGTTCCAGGTTTGCCCTTGGACCCTGTGCAATGTGTAACAGCACACGCAGCATTTATTTGCAAAGGCTGCTCTGAATTTGTTGCCAAAGAATATGAAATGTCACACCAATACAATGTTCCTTTCCCCTCAGTCAGCATAATGCAGATGTGGCGTTCCAGAGCAGGCATCTATATATTTTGACAGCCTCTAGCAGTAAAGTAATGCCCCTCAGAACATTCTTACTCAGAGCACAGGCAGCCTGTGTTTTCATGGCAGCCATACACCTGCAATATTTCACCCACAATGAGATAAGCACGGTTTGGATGCTAAGAAGTTTATAGTCACAATAAGGGACAATTCTTTGTTACTCTCAAAGTGACAACAAATATGTGGTTGGATGACTTGAACTAGTTCCAATGTTGTAGCTCCAGTTATTTTTTCCTGATATTTTAAAGCCCATTTCTGTTCCAGACTGCATCCACTGTCTCCAGATTAGGTGGAATTTATGTTAAATGTAACATTTGCCATATTTTCATCACATGCCTGCATCTAGTTTATGTACAGATAGTTCTTCAGGGAGGTTCATGGTTCTTGTTCACATGATTCATGTACACATAGTTCTTCAGAGTTTTCAAGGTCAAGCAAAGCAAGAAAAATACTGCATGGACAGTCCAGCACAGGGTTTGATACTGAAGCACCATTAATCTGCTCGGTAGCCAGAAGACTGCAAGCACAGTCCCAAGGTTTGGCATTTGTACATAGTTTAGAGCAGTCTGTCATAAACTACACTGAAAAACAATGTACAGGGATCAATCCCATGTGAAGCAAGTTGTGGAGAAGTATCAGTTTGACAGCTTTCAGTGTGACGGCTCTGTCTGATCAATTTTCGGTCTAAAAGGAAAATTTCTGTAACACGGGAGTGACGGAGGAAGCAAAGAGTAAGGCACAATAAAAATGATTCAGCTCACTTCTAAAGTGCAAATAATGCAGAGATTCTCTGGTGAGAGAACCTGATGCTGTTTGGGCCATGTAGTTAGTAGTGCATGAGAAGCACAGGGTGTTGAAACTGACACAGTTCAGGGACCAAAGGATCTTCAAATACTTAAAAACCTGGCAAAGAGAAAGGGATTAGGCTCTTCTTTTTATCCCCTACAGACAGGATGAGCAGTAACAGGCGTGGGTTGCAGCACAAAGCAGCCAAGTCAGACATTAAGAAGCACTTTCTGATGGAAATAGAGTGAAGTGTTGGAAGAGATTTCCTGCGGTGAAACTGCAGTGTCTCCTGCGTTAAAGGTCTCTAAGCACAGGTAGATAAACATTTGCCAGCCTGGAGTGACCTAAGTAGAGCTGATCTTGCAGTAGAGCAAAGAGCCTACGTGACTCCTGTGGTTTCTTCCAGCTGTAATGTTTTATGGAGGGTTTCGTGCACAGATTCCAGCCAGGCTTTACTTGATTAAGTGGAAATGTCCTTTCCTTGCAAACTTTGCTGTTCAGTTCCTCAAAAGTTTGTTGGTGTAATCACTCATGTATGCAAAGCAAGAAGTTCAAGGGCTCCTGTGGTTTCTCATCCCTCTTGCACTCCAAGCATTTGCTCACCTTAAACTTGATGGACTTTGTCCACATCCTTTCCCTGCTTTCCTCTTCCCAGCTCCTATTCGTCTTAATGCTTTAATCTTGGCTGCATCTGTCCCACAGTAGTCCCTTTTATCAAAGGACTTTCACACCTAGGGCCTCCAGTCACATACTTGCAGTAAAGTAACAGCTTAAAAGCAAATCCTTTTAAATCCTGAGGCCAAACACCGTAACAAACATATCTTCTCAAGGGATCGCTTTCTAAACGTGCTTTTGAACCTAAGTCCCAGCAGGCATTTGGCTTTAAGTGTGTGATAGGGCTTCACCCATTTATTTATTTATTTGTCGTAGAGTCATCCCCCCACTTTATTGTTCCCTGCTCGGGATGTGCTATTCAAACCTGTACCTCTGGTGAATTCTGCCATTGAAGTGTAGATTAGGAGAGAGCTCCTGGGTGGTGAAACATTGCAGGACAAAAAGAAGTATCAAAATCAAATCTTACGAGAACGTGTCAGGTACTGGGAGAATATTTATCTCTGTTTAGGGAGGGAGGGAGAAGGTAAATCATGGGTTTGAACCAACGCTTCTTTGAAAAGGTGCTGCAATGGGGCACGGTGCTCACTCAGACACGCGAGCGATCTTTGCGAAAAGTTGTGCAAGGTGAGCCTGGATACTGGAAGGTGCAGCACAGGCCTCATGGAGTGAGGTTACACATGAGATGTGGGTTCTGCAGGTGAGTTTGCAAACTGTGCCATGTGCCTTAGGAGGCAGCATGCTTCCCTGCGCGTGAAACGGCTACTTGGACTTGCAGATCGGTATTGGCACTCTGCAGGACCTGCTTAGACATGCAGCTTTGCAGCTTGCAATTAGTTGATGGCTTCTGTATCCTTCGTTGGTACTTTGTTTGGGACATTTAGCCCTCTGTGAGCTCAGAGACAGGTTGTTTATATAACATCACTGGTGTTTCAATCCATGCTGAGTATTGCCAAAGTGTAAAACAGGATCTACCCCACGTACAGCAGCACAGCTCCCTGAGGACAGGGCTATGTACTAGGTAGGGCTTGATGCTAATCTTGCTCTTGTCAGCTGTATCTGCTGACGGTTCATTTTCAGGTGAGCACATACTATAACACCATCACTCATATTCTCTCCCTTTCTCTTGATTAAGCGCAGTCTCGTTAGGTTGTTATTGTTGTGAGAGGAAAGATATCGAGTAACCATAATGGAAAGTCTTAAAGAAAAAACAGCTGCACAGTTTGGATCTTCGTTGTGCCTTGCAAATCAGAGCCTCTCCAGAACTTCAGTAGCACTCACATTCTCTCACCCTAGTAAATCTATCTTCCCGTTCCTTCTTTTTCGCTCTCACTTTTAAAACAGTTTGGGTTTTTTATGCGGAGGGACTTAAAGTATGAAGCATTCTCAATTCTTCCCTGAAAGATCCTTTATTCTCGTTTTACTGAGAAGAGAAAGAGGGGATTGTCAGCAGAGACAAAAGTTAGAAAGTCCTGCTCTGTAATTCTATGTAAATCTATCCCTCCAAAAACCACTTTCCATTTACCTTAAACACCCTTTGACACTTTCCAGTCTCCTGACATCGTTTTGTTACTCTGTGGTGTCCTGTCCCAGCTTGATGGAGGTGTCAGGTAAAAGTCTGGGACTTATCTGCAGTCCATTGTAAGACCAAGAAAGCCCTCAAGATTTGTTTAATTCACATATGCAAATATCTAGCTCAGTTTCTCTGATGCTTTAAATTCAAGCTGGTTCTTCTGTTGAAGACAGAAGCTGAAGCTTTGATTGCAACTGATGCTTGATGTAATTGGCTCTCAGCAATTCAAGTTACCCAGCTTATAAAATGTAAATTCAGTCTCTCTTTGCAGACTAACTCTTTGCTGTTTGGTTATTCTCACACAAGATACAGCAGTTGGCAGTGTGTTGTCTCAGGAAAGTAATTCATGTTAGCTGCTGCAGTGAGTAAAATTGCAGTTCTGTGTCAAGACACTGAACTGAATAAAATCAGGCAGTTCTAAAGCTAAACTTGACTCTTCACACAATAACACAGAAGTACTAAAAGCTCTTTTTTTTAACAAGAGGAGGAAAACAAAAACAAAGGCTTAAAGCTGAATGGGCTGCAAACAGTACGATGAGCCAGAACCTTGTCTAAATTTTTGCCGTGTCGAAGGTTACCTAAATGAGGCATGTAAATTGAAAAAGTACTAGGGTGGTTATTTGTTCCAAATCTTCTGCACCCAAAAAGCATGACTGTAGTTCTATCCTTTCTTCTGAAGAATCAGAACCCCAAAGGCAGTCAAGCGTAGCCTAAAGCAACAGATTCATAATAATATTAATAGCCATATGCTTCATTTCAGCTAAGCACCCCACGGCAATGTGGTAATCCTCCCTGATTCTGGAAGTCACATATAAGTCTGCAGATATGAAAACTAACATAAATTGAATCTTTAACGGAATAGAACAGATTGTAACCGAGTTGAAAGCATATCCTTTGGGCACAGTCAGCAGAGGGGGTATTTGTGGACTATTGAAATGTAAATTAGATGCAACACCTAAGGTCTATTGTGTCATTAGTTTGTTGGATGGAGTATAGATGTGTGTGTGTTAGTACACATCACCCCTGCTATTTTGTAGAACTATAGAATCCCAGAATGGCCAGGGTTGGAAGGGACCTTAAAGATCATCTAGTTTCAACCCCCCTGCATAGACAAGGACAGCTTCACTAGATCAGGTTACTCAGGGCCTCATCCAACCTGGCCTTGAAGTCTTCCAGGGATGGGCAACCATAACTTCCTTGGGCAACCTGTTTCAGCATCTCACCACCCTTACAGGAAAGATTTTGTTCTTAATGTCCAACCTTAATTTCTCCTCTTCAGATTGTAACCCTTCCCCTTGTCCTCTCGCTAAGCACTCATGTAAAAAGCCCTCCCCCATCTGTCTTGTAGCCCCCTTCAGATATTGGAAAGCTGCTAGAGGGTCACATTGGCTTCCTTCCCTTGATCTCCTCTGCATTTGTGAAAAAAGACTGCGTGAGCAGTTTTAGATAGCTTCACACTCAGTGCAAAGTGCAGGCAGGCTGTTTTCCCCCAGGAGCACAGGTCAAGCCAAAAGGGAAAGCCCTTGAACTTATGGTATGTATGAAAGCCTTCTACACCATAATTCAGACCACAGTTCCAGTGCAGGTTGTATCCAGACAAAAAACCAGCTTTATACTATCCCAATAAACACAACTGAGCTATATCTGAAGAGATGTGCTGCTTCACTTTCTTGTGTTAAAGATGCCACAAACACAGGGGATTTCTACTCTTTTGGTCTCTTCAATTTATTCTTTTGGTTTCCTCAAGCAGAGAAGAGATATTCCCAGTGTCTCTTTAAAGTAGAACAATTCCTTTCTCTAGATTAAGATTTTTCTTGAAGCTGTAAGAAGAGTAAACTTTGAACCAAATTAAATGGTGAACTCATTGAAATCAGAGGATAAATAAAACCTTCTGTCTGCTACTGACTCTCTCCAGAAAGAATTAATCCTACAGAAAGGCTGTAAAACTGAAAATAAACAATCGCTGTGGAAATTGCACAAACAGCTGAAAGGGGTTACATCTACATTTCATTTCCAAAAAGCCATTGGGCTCTTGTAGAGGAAGACCACCTGGAAAAGGGAGTCTACTTTTCAGGTCTTTAAACATTCCTGAGGGCCAATGGCATCCTGGCCTGCATCAGGAATGGTGTGGCCAGCAGGAGCAGGGAGGTCATTCTGCCCCTGTACTCTGCACTGGTTAGGCCGCACCTTGAGCACTGTGTCCAGTTCTTGGCCCCTCAATTTAGGAAGGACATTGAGGTGCTTGAGCGTGTCCAGAGAAGGGCAACGAGGCTGGTGAGAGGCCTTGAGCACAAGCCCTCTGAGGAGAGGCTGAGGGAGCTGGGATTGTTTAGCCTTGAGAAGAGGAGGCTCAGGGGAGACCTTATTGCTGTCTACAACTACCTGAGGGGTGGTTGTGGCCAGGAGGAGGTTGCTCTCTTCTCTCAGGCAGCCAGCAGCAGAACAAGAGGACACAGCCTCAAGCTGCGCCAGGGGAAATTTAGGCTTGAGGTGAGGAGAAAGTTCTTCACCGAGAGAGTCATTGGCCACTGGAATGGCCTGCCCGGGGAGGTGGTGGAGTCGCCAACTCTGGAGCTGTTCAAGGCAGGATTGGACGTGGCACTTGGTGCCATGGTCTAGCCTTGAGCTCTGTGGTGACAGGTTGGACTTGATGATCTATGAGGTCTCTTCCGACCCTGGTAATACTGTGATACTGTGAAACTTTTTCGGGTCAATTCTGCAACCCACTGAAGTTTCTGTACTCATTCTGGTGACCATGTGTCTGTGAATTTGAGTTTGACAAGCTTATTTATTGCCAGTAACAGTAGTGTTGAGGTAGATCACCAGCAAACTTGCAGTTTATCAAGTAAAATTGATGGGATCGGCAGGCATCAGCACGAGAACTTGAACATTGCCTTTATTCCCGGTCAGTTTGGTTTAATTATCCTTACACTTTATTCTCCATCAGCCTGTGTATGGGAAACCTTAGTAGGAAGAGACACAGGAATGTATTTCAGAAGCATTTGTACTATTTGTAGCTTCCAGTGAGCATCTGCTACAAGCTACCTGAAAGGAATGTCTCTACACATTGCCTTCCACAAAGAGGTAGTCATATGAAATACACACTGCGCTTCATCGTTCCGTGACGGTGGCCACGCAGGGGCAGTGTTACCAGTCTAACACTCTCGAGTGCTGCAGTACACATCCTGACGCTGGAATGATTTTTGCAAGATTAATTTAAAAATAAGAATGAAGAGAAGTATCCACTATTTTTCCTTTCTTAAGTTTCTCAGTCTCCATCAGAGCTAAATGTACCATAGAGGATTCCATCTCACGCCACTTCAGGCATACAAATGCCGTCGCAGTTAGCGATGTAAATCCCAAACAGGCTTCCACTAACTTGCTAACACAGAGCATCAATTTTAAAAATGAAAAATCAGTCTCCTGTTGCAGAATCTGCAAATAGTGGACTTTCCTCTGTGACTTGATTTCAGATACACTCAATGTAAATTTGACACCTAATAATCCAGCCAAACGTGCCCCTAATCTGTACTTTTAGTCAATAGGCTAGTTCACAGATTAGGAGCTCCTCTTATCTTTTTAGAAACTAATAGCGTGGTCCTCTTAACAAGGTAAGTTCTTATCTTGCTCAGATGGTGTTCTCAGTTCTCACGGCTCTATCACCCCTTCTGCCCTAACCCTTGAATTTAATGTCATTGTACTTATAATGATGCTCCCTGCCCTTATCCCCTGTTCCTTCTCCTGCTGTCCTTTCTTTGATGTAGCTCATTTTGTTGTCATCCAGACTATATGCCAAATGTTCATTCAGTGACGAGTATTTTAGATCAAAGGTTATTTTCCATCAGCCTTGTTAAAAAAGAAAGTAGGATTTCCTTTTTTGTTGGTTCCACCACAAAAGTACCCACAAAGAAGCAGAAAGAGGGGGATTCTGCGTGTCGTAGCACCAGGTGTGGTTCACCTGCCCTTAGCAGTGAGTTTTGAAACAAAGACAGAAAGTCAAATAGAAAATAGAGGTTTGTTGGGTTTATTTGATGAGATGGTTTTATCACAACCTTTAACGAAGCAATGGCATGACAGTCAGTAAAAGTGCCAGCAGGTCTTCACAGAAGCCAAGAAATTCTTCTTGGTTAGACAGAGTTTTTTGAAGTTTCTTTCAGGAACTTGCACCTCTTTGCTCCACAAAACAACAACTGACTGACTTTTTTTTCTTTTAAATTGTCTATCTGATTAACATAATTAGGTTAAACCTGTTTTAGTTGCTTTGTTGTTAGAATCAATGGAAGGACCATGGGTCTATATGGATTTTCTAGTCAGGAGATCAAATAACAAGCTACTGCTCCCTGCAACCCCTTTGCTCTGTGCTGGTTTGTGATGGTTGCAGTTTGGGCAGAACTGTGAACAAGTCAACAGAAACTTATGGTGAGACACCCCAAGACTGCATATTTAGATTTCTCCATGTTATCTTTAGTAGTACAACACATTTTAATGTTTGCTTCTGAGTTACTACTATCAATAGTACAAACAGCTCTCGTGCTTGCCCTGCCTTTCAACCAGGAAGCCTTCTGGTGTAGGCTAACCAGCCAGCACACCCACAGCTGGAACAGAGATGAACACAAGCTGCTCTTAACCTTCTAGTGAAAAGATCTTGGTAGGGAACCCCAAGAAAAGATGCTGTGCTGGCATTCTAATAAAAAAATGATATAGAACATAAAGAGGAGACCTGGAGTAACTGCAGTCGGTGCTTATGAAACAATTTTTAGTAAGAATATCCTCTGTGCCTTCTCCCACATCCATCCAGCAACTATGCTTCACTGATTATACTAATCATACTATAACATATATATTTATATATACTCTATATATATGTATATATTTATATACATATAGCACCTGTATATAATATATAAATATTATATACAAATTGGCATATAATTTGTACTAATTATATGCAATAACAGTGAAGCCACATACAAACAAGCCACTCCTTTTGGAATAGAAGCAGTGTATTTCCTGTATTTAAGAAGTGTGTCCTATTATATCAAACAGGGAGCAGCCACCTCGTTCAGCCTTATAAAAAGTTCCATTCCAGATTTCATAGCACAAGGTATGAAACCCTCAATTATGGTTCTGATTAGCAAAGCTGGATTGAAGTCATTGAGCTGTGCCTAGTTGCCACCGACAAGGCCGTGGTTCAAAATGCTCGTGGGTTGAATTCAGCCTCCATGGCAGTGGCTCAGTGATTGCTGCCCATCTGCAGTATTGACATGAATATCAGCAGCTCCTGGAGCCCTCAGTTAGGGACCAGGAGACAGTGCTAATGAGACACCTTGAAGTAGATGTCCAATTACAGTTTCAGTATTTAATTTGATACAGGATCAACTGAAAGAGAAACCAAATCCTTTAAAGAAAAACACACTGCAATAGCATGTGGGAGATTGAGAAGAAAGTACAGAAGTGTAGTGCAGACAGCCTGCAGGAAAGGAAGATCACTTACCTCCAGCCACTGTGAATGGCATTAAGGCGTAACAATGCCAGTGGTAAGCTGCACAGACCCAGGGAAGGGAGCAGAAATCTTTGCCACCTTTTGATTTCTCCATTTGTTATGTGCCATCCCTTTATGTTAGTCCTGGGTTACTTTGATTGGAATCAGAAGCTGCCTTGTGAATAGTGAAGATATTGTGTATAGGAACTTGTTTAGCTTTTCTTCCCACATGCAGCGGTATCTACATTCCCCAAGAAATCCTCTAATTCAGAGAAATCTTACAGTGACATCTAGACTTCAGATCCTTTGACTTTTTTTTACTTTCAGTGTATAAAATAAATCTAATTTTAAAAACCTACATTTCCTTTCAGACACATTTTCTTTTGTACAAGATCTCTGAATGTGGAAAGCAAGGGTTAGGCTTATTGCACCCACTTCATACCTGTTTGACTTGCTGAGCATTCCTTAGTGCTTTACAGAGCCAAATAAAGGGCTAAATTATTGCAGCTTTGTTGTGGAAGAGCAAGACACCAAAAAAAAAAATCTGTGAAGAGAATCAGGACAACAACTATATTCTTGACCTCAACTGTAGTCCTTTCTTGAATTTTTTGTATGTTGTTGAAGTGTGCCATCCTTCTTCTCTTCATCATTCTCTCTAATATGACACACCATAAGGATGTGTGTGGTGAGAGTAGCCCTTGCTTTTACATTTCCTAGGACAAGAGCACAGAAGCAGAAAGTAAGCAAAGAGAGGGAAGTGGTTTGATTGGCTGCATTTTGAGTGCTCTTGATGTTGGAGTGTAGAATAAGCGAAAGGTCAAACACCCTGAGAAATAGAATGTCAGTGTCTTGTCAGAGAGAGGGTATGTATGGACTGTATGGGAAGCCAATACTGCTGTCATTCCATGGTGCAATGTAGGCTTTCTACTTCAGTTACCATCAATCTTCAAGGACAATTAGGGAAAAACATGAGTTAAAATGAAATCTGAAACTCTTAATTGACTGTGTTCTCGGTGGTTGCTGTACCACCTGTTTCTGAATGCTCGGCCCCGTTGCTAAAGATGCCTGAGAGGGTTGGAATCTTGGCATGATGAGACATCACTTCCTTCCTTCCTTGTCCTAGTAGTTGCATCATTTGCCATCTTCTGTCTCTGTCTTTTGGAGAGGGTGTAAGAAGTTCAGATATTACCATGCATGGGAAAGCTGTACCACAGCACAGACAGCAGACAGGGCAGTATTTCCACATCATCTTGGCTTTCACTGGGATAGAGCCATTTTCCTGGAAAAGTTCTTGTAAAAATGTTCCTGTGTTTATTTCTAACCTTCCTGCAAACTATAGGGCCATTCTGAGGGGTGACCTCGTTAATTAATTATGTGAAGGGTGGGTGTCAGGAGGATGGAGCCAGGCTCTTCTCAATGTCATCTAGTGATAGGACAAGGGGCAGTGGGTGTGAGCTGGAACATAGGAGGTTCCACACAAATATGAGAAGGAACTTCTTCATGGCGAGGGTGACAGAGCATGGGAACAGGCTGCACATGGGGAGTTGTGGTCTCCTTCACTGGGGATGTTTAAGACCCACCTGGATGTGTTCCTGTGTGACTTGGTCTAGGTGATCCTGCTGTGTCAGGGGGATATTGGACTAGATGATCTTTCAAGGTCCCTTCCAATTCCTAATGATTCTATGATTCTATGATTGTCTAAAACATGTGAAAACAGGTTCACTTAACATTTTTCTTAAACCTTTGGAGAGAGCAGAGTGCACACTTAACTTCTTAACATTCTGATCTGGATTTGGTTTCAGTTGTTCTAACTGGCTGTTTGGACCAAACAGTCATTCTAAGCCAAGGTTGTTCCTTTCATGTTTTCAAAATGCACAGTGTATGATCCTTATCTGCTCCCTGTGGGTTCCGCGGTGTCAAACACTGAGCTCGCGTCTTCCTGAGTGAATGGTGCCATTGTCCAGGAGCAAAGTCTGGAGACCCTTAGAGCAAGGATGTGTCCAGCAGGTGCAGCCTCCTCTGGATGTCAGGAATGGGAATTTCTTTTCCTAATTTATTCTTCAAGTGAATCTTTGGCAAATCACCCTATTTCTGCCTCTGTACCTCCAAATGCTCGTCTGTTATTTAGAGTAAAGAAGGCGGTAAGAGGCAGGTTCTCTCTTACTGCAAAACAAACATGCCATTTTCTGAAGTCTAACAGCCTCAGAAAGACATTCTCAATAACTGTGGGAGAGGCCAGTTACTGACCGTAATTAAAGCTGTGACAGGTTTTGTCTCAGAACAATCACAGTCTAAGTGGACACACAAAAGGAAATGTGGTGGAAGTAGTGGAATGAATGTCTGTTTCAAGGCTCATGGCAAGTCAGTGGCAATAAGGATTCTTGTTTCCCCATCATCATCTGTTTAGACATGTGTTTTCTGCTGGACTAGCTGTCTTCTCAAGGTCAGATTCTGTCCTACTAAAGTTGTTAAACAGCGTAACGTGACAGAGAAATAATCTAGAGAAACTACTACAAAAGTTACCTTTAAAAAGATAATTTATCTTTGGCATTTGGCCTCCTTTGTTCCCTACTTACAAATATTTTTCATTAAATTATATAAAGATGACTTTACACCTTTTGTCTAAGAATACCAAAGGATGTGGTAAATATCAATTAAACTGTAAATCACACCTGAAAAGTAGCTGATAATTATCCCCATTTTATAGCCAGGAAAATCAAGCAGGGATGGAATTGCTTGATCTCCAAGTTTATCTGCTTTGTACTGGCAGGACAGCTGTGACCAGCTCTGACACTCTCTCTGGTTTTGTACTAACGCTGTACTTCTGAGACGAAGTGGTGGCCTTCCATAATACGACATAACACACAGTCTAAAGCTTTCAGAACCAGTATTCCAAAGATTACTAGTGCTGGGCTGTCAGTAGACTTCAGGAACTCCTGTGTGATATTGCAGAAGAAAAACTAAGGGAAGTGTTTCAGGTGGCAGGAAGGATAGCCTGTCGCATGCAAATGTAGTGGGATACAGGCTTTTGTGAGACACTTAATGATGCATCAGACTTTGCACTAGACTGCAGAGTAACTGCACTGTCCGTAAAGTATCTTACTGGTCCGGAACCAGTCCAGTAACTGCACTCACAAAGTTTAGCTTGGCAAACAGAAATGGTTCTGATTCGGCTAAAATTAAAGCAAAATTAAAGCTGCCAGCTCAGCAAATGTTCTAGCAGCTCCCTCCGTCCATCCATCCATCCATCAGTCATACTTAACATTTTGCAAAGTAGGTCATTTACTTTGATAGCAATAGCAGTCAGATTAGACGATCAGGGATAAAACTCTTTACGCTGTATAAACTGCACAAAGCTAAACATTTACTGCCTGGAGCTGTCGTGAGATGCTTCTTTCTGATACCGGCCCCCGTACTGCTGTTGCCATTCCATTGCGATCTGAAAGACTAGACTGTCCTCAGAGTGATAGTTCCAAGATTCTAGGACATAGACTCCTCTATGAAAATACACAGATCCAATCTTTGCCTTGAGGTACTTGGAGTTTGGGGAGATTTATGATTATAGAGGAACATGCTCTTCATTCCTCATGTGTTTTCCATACATGAAACTCCAGCTGCAGTCAGTGTTCCTGGGACAACTCCCACTGATTGGCAAGAGTCTGAAGAACACAGGGATACCTGAAGGGAGACTTTGCTGCTTATCAGATCATTGGCAATTCCGTGCATCTGTGGCACTTCATTGGCTCAGGCCTCCTGTCGGGAACACACGCATGATGTGAAACCTGAACTTGGATCAGTAACAGCAGGCTAAACCCCAGCTTGTGAATTCTTTTTATTGGTTTTTCAGATTGGTGGAGTTCTATAGCAACAGGCACTTCCTAAAGATTATTGCAAAGTTGCCTCTGTGTTGGGAAGGCGGTCCTGACAAACAATGGAGAGACAACACTCAACTTCCAAAAATATTTCTTCTCTTCGAAGCTCTTTGGCTCAGTACAGTCCTGGGTTTGTGTCGATAGCTTCTTCAAAACTCATCAAAACACGACAAGATTCATATTTTAATTCCTAGTTCCTGCAATGAAGAAGATTCTGGAACTCTACTGAAGGCAATGTCCTGGTTATGAAAGTCCTAGATTTTCAAAGCAATAATTTGAGTTCTTCAAGCTCCCCTTCCCCCATTCCTCCCCCTCCAGGAGGAGCAGCAGCTTCCAGCTGCCTGATACCGTGTAAAAAAGCCAGGGTCATGTAGATGTCACTTCTTTGCTGTGTTGCTTAGCTTCTTTGCACGCTCCTTGGGGTTGCTAGGGTTTGGCATTTGGATTTTACCAATGTGCTAATTACAGAGGAATTTGAGTATCTCCAGCTATTGGCTTCCTGACAGATTTCATTGTTGCAGCTGCAGTATGGGATCGTGGTCAGATTCACCTTCGTAAATCCATAGAAAGTCCATCTCTTGATCAGTCTGTTTGCAGGACGGAATAACCTGGAGTGTGCCCTTTGAAAAACAATTACTGACAGACAGTGCAAAAGTCTCCACTAGAAAATTGTGAAGTCTTGAAATTAGACTTTCACATGAAATGCTCTGGTGGAGGCTGCAATACTCTACAGAGTATAGTCTAATGAATGACCTCAAAATTCTGTCCTCTGGCCATCTTTGGAAGTCTTAGAAAAGAATAAAAGTATTTTCATAGCTTTATTTTCATGTTCTCAAATGTCTTGGGCTTTTTAAACCTCTGCGTATGGATTGTGCTGGAAGCTGCATTTGTTCAACTGAGAGCTTAATGAAATGCCCTGTCAACTAGTGGGGTTAATAGAATCATAGAATCATTACGGACTGGAAGGGACCTCGAAAGATCATCTAGTCCAATCTGCCTGCAACAGCAGGATCACCTAAACCAAGTCACACAGGATCCAGGGGGGTCTTGAACATCTCCAGTGAAGGAGACTCTACAACTCCCCATGTGCAGCCTGTTCCAGTGCTCTGTCACCCTCACTGTGAAGAAGTTCCTTCTCAGGTTGATGTGGAACCTTCTATGTTCCAACTTACAACCATTGCCCCTTGTCCTATCACTACATGACACTGAGAATAGCCCAGCTCCATCCTCCTGACACCCACCCCTCAAATACTTGTAGACATTAATGAGGTCACCCCTCAGGCTCCTCTTCTCCAAGCTACAGAGATCCAGCTCCCTCAGCCTCTCCTCATAAGGCAGGTGCTCCACCTCCTTCATCATCCTCATTGCCCTACGCTGGACCCTATCCAGCAGCTCCACATCCCTCTTGAACTGAGGAGTCTAGAACTGGACACAATACTCCAGATGTGGTCTCACCAGGCCAGGATTGCTTCCTTCTCTTTTTTTGGAGGATCCATCTTCTCTACCTTCCTGTGAAATTAACTGTATTGAGTAACTGTTCAGATCTTGTATGCACCTGGAAGCAGCTCTGCAAAGCATCTCCTCTCTCTTGTGACCCTGGCTGTGCTTATCGTGATACTGAACAACAGTGCACATGTACCCTGTGGTAGCCTGCAGCTCTCCATCCTTTCTGCAAGCCTTGTACGTGCTCTTCACCTCACTTGTAAGTGTAGAACATCTCTTGATTTTTGATGTGATGACTCCCGTTGGTGAATTTCAACACATGTCAGGTGCAAAAATCCCAATCTCAAACTTTTTGTATTGACTACATTAGAGACTGGAATTGTTGCTGTAAAGGGTTTCAAGAAAGCATCCGCAAACTAGGCTCCAACCTTTGCACATCCTCCTGTTAACTTCAAAATAATCTGTTCTCCACCAAAAACCTTCAGGATCAGACTCCTGTCAGCAGGAAATGCTGCTGTCCCACAGACACTCTTAGCAGCAGACTGGTCATGAATGTACATGTTAGAAGATTAAATTTTCTTGGCAAGCAAGGTAGCCCAGGGGTTAAAAACATGTCTCTCGGAACATCTGCGTGCTGGTGTCCTTCAAGTTTTAGCATGCTATCTTCAGGATTGTGCCACAGATTAAAGAGTTTTATTTTACCATCAAAGTTCTATAACTAGAATCTCTTGGAATAGGAAACCTGATCTGTTTTGCTGAATGCTCTGGGGGATTTCTCCTTTCCAGGGGTTAGAAAATTAATGTTCTTTGACATCCACTTTGAATTGGCACTTGGTATCCAGTAAATCAAAACAAAAATAAAAACTTAATCTGTGGAAACCAAGATTATTTTAATGTTCACTATCCCACTGCACATCAGGTTTCTCTTCCTGTCGACAGAGTGACAAATTTAGAGGTCTTCCTAATGGGTTTGTTGACATCCTACAAACTGGAACATGGTTTTGGCTAACAAGACAGTGTTTATTTAACGCTTGTCAGCTCAAACGTGTAGCAATTTTTCTGTGCATTATTAGTTTAATTTGCCTTCTGTTTGACTATGTGAAGCTGTAAGATTTATATTTTTGTGATAAAGATTTTGTCTGTAGTGAAAAAAAATACTGTGTGTGGCGATGTATCTGATATGTCTTTCTTTAGGTAATGACTTCATAATTCCTTAAATCTTTAATGTAGCCAGAAGGAAAATTTTTACTACTGGTATTTTTATTTCTGTAGTAAGAGACAGGCTAGTCACAAGCTTCAGTATCTAGACTGTGAGTTGAAAAAGTGGCAGAAATTTCCACAAGCAATCTGTGAAGATTTTGGCCAACTCTGGTGCCTCTTCTCCATCTTCCTGTGCCATTCTTCCATGTTCTCTACTTTCAGTTCTACATCTGCAGCCTGATTTCCTGGCTTGCAGGTAAGTGACATCATGAATACTGAGCTGCTCAAATGAGCTCTGAATAGATGCTGCCACAGCAGGTCTTGGTAGCTCAGACCATGTGTGACATGCAGATGCGCTGATTCTGCTGGCGGGTCAGATCTCTGCTCATGTGAGGCTGGGCTTAAGCTAATAAACCTACTCAGATACGAAGACAGTTAGGTGTGCCTGTGCTGTGGGTCTGGAACCAGAAGCTTTGTGAATCTTCTTGTAGATACGTCTGAGCTGGATTTCTGCATTTGCGTGGCACTGTGCCCAAGCTGGCAAGCTTTTCTGGAAGCAGTGATACTAGGGAGCTGTGTGCAACACACCAGCCAGTCTTTTGAGAACTTACTGGGGCGTGGAAGCAACATCGTGCTGATACTGTACTGATATTTCTATCACCAGGAAGGTCATAAATGTGCATTGCTTGGAATGTGAAGGGTTAATTTTCTTTACATCGCAGATTCCTCCAGCGTGAGGCATTCTCCAAGTGTCTCACTCCAATATGACAGGTCCTGAATAGGCAATGGGCCACCATCACATCACAAGTAGTGTCTTAGAAAGGCACATTTCATATATTTGCACTACAATTAAAACTATGAAAATAAAGGTAATAACAGGATTCCTTGAGGGGAAACAAGTAAAACAGGATTTGCATTGTTAATAAGGAGTAAAGAACCCAAACAAACCCAAACCCAAACAAAAAAAATACCCTCTCAAAAACAATGAAAGAAAGAAGAAACTCTTCTGTGGTGAGAACTCCTGCAGTGCATTCTGCTCAGGAAACTTGTTCCTGGAACTGCATTTGTTTCAAACCAGCCGAGCACATAAATATCACCCTTGTGATACACAGATATGCATGTTTGTGCAGGACAGTTTGACATATTAATGTTTGCTGTGCTGGCACCAAAAAGACCATTTACTGATCCAGATCTCAGACTATTTTAGAAAATGTGCAATTAAAAAGGGTGTGTTGGGGAAAGGAGGTAGAATTGCTGGAATGAAGTCACTCTTATTCAAGTTGCTAACCTACTTTTGAAAGGTGCAGTAATTTACTGCTGTACCATGGCCATCAGCTTGTTAATGAAGCTACAAAAAAGAGCTATAAAGACTTTAAAAAAAGACTACTTGGTAGAATTCCTTCCCTGTCACCAAGAACTGAGGAGGAATAACTCTTTACCATGAAGAAAGAACAAATGTGCAGCCTCGTGAGCCCTGTGATGGAGCAATACAGTAGGTGCATCAAGAAGAGGTCATCAGTGAAGGCTGCTGAGGACTGGCATTGCCCACTTTGGGTGGTGCACAGTGTCACACTCAGTTATTGCTGCAAGTTGTGTCCCAGTACACAAACCACAGTGTAAGACATAGACATCACTGCTCCTCCCCGAGAGCTGCCTGTGCTGTTACAGAGCATAAGAGAGGTTAAACGTGATGCAGTGATTTGCCTTGAGTGCCACATGCATACTGCTGAGCAGATTTCTCTGTGCATCCAAACTGTTCCTGGTGTATGAGGTGGATCTTTGCTGAGAACATGTTGCTGCAGCTCTAAAGTCAGTGAAGCTGAAGCAGTTTGCACCAGCTAAAGGTTTGGTTCTGTCTACTGGTAAAGACACTCCAGAGGTTACTGATGTATTTGAACTGCAAGAGGAACAACCCACTTACCTATGGCCCTGTAGGGATAAGTTCCATCGCACAAGCTACGGAGGAGAGGATCTCATTTTATATACTAGTGAAAAGCTGTCAAGCAGCACCTGGTATCAACAGCAAGAAATCTTTGTTGTAGACCAGTGAGGTGAAAAGAGAGCCAAGTACATCACCCACCAACTGATAGGGGTAACCCACTGGCAAACTGGGAAACTGTGTGCCAATGACTTAGTGAAAATGTTAAACTAAGCAAAGCTTAGGAAAATTGAAAAGCAAAGATGTAGAAACTGCTGGTAACTGAACAGTTCTGGTGTGAATGATCAGCACCACCTAAAACCAGTCCTCATCACTCTGTGATTCATTTGCGCATACAAGTTCTGCAGATAAACTTCTGTGCAGAACAATCTAACACCACAAAGAGCATGATGTAAGAGATCTTCCCTTGACTTATTTTGAAATGAAGCCAAACACATAGGTTTGATTGTGTGTGCTGATATCGGGCAGGTGTGTGTTATCTTCAGGCAGGTCGAGTGACGTTCGCACGAGGTGTGAGTGCAAACCTTGTGTCCCTAACACAAGGGAGTACCAAACTTTTCTTTCCTATCTGTGGTTTAGAGAGGAGGCAAAATCTTGACTGCACCCTCAGNGAAGACTGAGAGGGGACCTTATTGCCCTCTACAACTACCTGAAAGGAGGTTGTAGCAAGGCTGGTGTTGATCTCTTCTCTCCAATTAGTGATGATAGGACGAGGGGAAATGGCCTCAGGTTGCATCAGGGGAGGTTTGGATTGAATGTTAGAAAAAAATTCTTTACTGAGAGGGTGATTAGATGCTGGAATGGATTACCCAGGGGGGTGGTGGTGTCACCATCCCTACAGCTGTTTAAGGAATGAGTGGATGCGGCACTTAGGGATATGGTCTAGCGGTTAGACACTAGGAGAAAAGGTTGGACTGGATGACCCTGGAGGTCCTTTCCAGCCATGATGATTCTGTGATTTGCTAAGAATGTGTAGTTTTACCTGTGGAGTTTCTGAGACTGCCTTCACCTGCTGAAATTGACAGCACCATTAGGACAGCATTTCTATTTCTAACACCTTGAGGAAAGGCATCGTGAAAGCCAACACAGACACCAGGATTAGAAAAGTAAAATGAAACACACTCTTCTGAGTTGCTGTAGCTCAGCTTTACCTCACTATTGAGAGGATAAAGCAGATACCTAATCCAAGGAACTCACTGTTCACTGCATCTACATCTAAATTTTTCTCCCCCCTCATACTACTTTCTGTGTGCTTTATTTTATACTGTTTCCTGGTCATTATGGTCTGGTCTTCAAGGGTCTCTATAGGCCTCCTTTGAGCTCTCATATTAAAAACTCATATTAAAAATAGGGAACTGCTANTCTCTATAGGCCTCCTTTGAGCTCTCATATTAAAAATAGGGAACTGCTCCCCATTGATGTACCAGCAGAACTCAGGCTACCAACCCTCCTTTGCTTCTGGTAGAAACCTTGCCATCTAGTTGAGTGCTGGTTTACCCTTTGCAAACATACACCTCATCCCTTTAACACGGGCTTGGCTCGCTTTAAGTGTGCAGGTACTTCACCTCCTCAAACTCATCCAGGGTTTAAAACTGGCAAAACCTAAACTAAATAGAGTAAGAGGAAGGTCACAGAGCAAATGATAAGAATGCTTTAGTGGAGAAATTCAAATCCTGGGATGAAACCTTTAAAAGAAAAATGCAGGAGCAGTACTTTGCCTGTCCCTCATTTTTTTCCTTCTCAGACGATGGAATTCACGTGCTTCACTCGAAGTCAAAATTACAGACTACACACGGAGGTGAAAAACCAACAGACAGATATTTGTGAAATGCATTATTGTAGCTGTACTTGGAGCTACTGGACATGTCAGCAAGGAGATCACAAGGGTTTACTTGGGAGCTATTTCTGTCCTTATTGGGAATTTAAGAGCATCTTCTGCTTATTTTGTGATCTGTGTGTAACGGTTAATTCCACGCACTTTGGAACCGACAAATGGGGAGGAACTGGTTATGTGACAGCAGAGATCATGACTCCAAACTGTGCTGGCCAGTGAATTAGGTCCCAGAAGAGCATGTGGAGCTCTGTGGCAGTCACTGCCCCATGGCACACAGTATTCTGCAGATGAAGTGAATACTTCCCTGTCTGAACACAGCACCTATGCTCTTCAGTGAAGCAGCTGGCATTTACTTCTGTACACCCATGTTGTCACAAAGATTAGAAAAAGGACAAGGATCAAAATAAACACATGGAAAAAAGAGCAATTTGCACTAATAAAAATATCATGGTTGGCACCACAGAACCTGTTACAGGGGAAGATGCAATTTGTCAGGGTGGTGGTGGGACATCGACAGTAGCAGCTCATGTCCAAGGATGGACAGATTTTGATGGGGAGCAGCTGCTGCTCAATTTCTATCACAGATTTCCAGTACCTTTCAGCATCTTTGGCTGTAAATTAAGGACTATTAATCTAGATAAATAGGCATGATTTTTTCTTGCACTTGCAGGCAAGCAAACCATGCAGTTAGAGATGCATTAATTTTTGTATTGTATGCATTCTGATACATTTAATTTCTCAACCACAACATTCCACGCACTGTTTTCTTTGAGTCCTGTCTTGTGGATGGGCAATCTCAAGGGTTACCACCTCTCCTTTTCTTGCTGTCCTCTAAGTGGTACTCTCTTTCCCATGGGCAGTGCAACAGCCCTGCTCAGCTCCACTCACCCTGTCCCATCTGCTGCCACCCAAATTAAAACGAAGTGGTCTGGCACATCCCTCAGACAGCTTTAAAAAATCCCCAACCACCTTCCAGGGCCATAACTAGACACAGTGCCATTCCTGGGAAGCAGGCTGTGCTTCAAAGCCCATTTGCTTTATTTTATGTGCTGCTTCCTGTTCTTTTCACATTCTCTTTTCTTTTGTCTTTTAAGCCTGAACTGTAGAGATTCCCAGGGACAGATTATGACTTTCCTCCTAGGTGAGATCAAAGAGGGTCTGTTAGGGGCCTGGTTGCCTCTTTTCACTTAAAAAAAGAAAACACTTTCCAACATCTACTGGAGCCAGCACAGACACACTGGCATTGTGGTGTCTTAGAGGCTTTAAGATAACTTTATGAGGCTGTTTTCAACACCTTCTCCTGTCCTCAGCAGTTTATTTTAAAGGATCTAAATGCAGAATCAGAGTTTGTGGATTCTGGCAATGGAATCAATGGGGTGGGCTCTTGAATTCCTTATTTCCAGCTGCTGTGTTCCTGTTGAGATACATGAACAGAGTCTTTACAGAATAGACAGTGCCATTTAACTTCTGACAAGTGTTCACTCGTTTTGGAAAGTCCACTGTTTGAAGCAGAATAACAGCTCCGTGTCTCACACATGTGCGTGCACCTGGGGTACATGTCAAGGTCACCTCTTTTAATTAGGAGTAGGTAATGGATGTAGGATCTCCTCATTAACAGAACCTGCTGTTTGCCTTTTTTCCTTTCCTCTCAGCATTCTGCATTTGTGTTATTTATTTTGCAGAATAATTTCCTCCTCAACAACCAGCTCTGACCCACCAGCACACACCAATACAGCTGAACTAGTGGTTTCTAGTCCTACATGGAAGAATTAGAGGTAGAGTTGTTTGTGTTGAAAAAGGTTTGTGTCGCTGAAGATTCATTTTCTGCCAATCATGCCAATAGTTAAAAGGAGAAAATATGGTCACTGGCCATGGAGATCACTGCAGAGTCTTTAGATTATTTTTGTACCGGAAAAGGAGGGGGAGATGGCAAAACTCTGACCTTATTCTGAGCATAAAAACTTAGCAGGAGAGAAGGCACAGGGTCTGAATTGAGATTAAGAGAATGTTCAGGACAGAGATTGAGGAGGGGAAGAAAAAACTAAAGTAAAAGATGTAATTTTGTCCTCACCTACATGGAGCCTCAAACAAGTATTTGATTTTTAGTGCAGAGGAAAATGCAGCTGCATGAAAGGATTGGAGAAGGTGGGAAAAGACACGGTCAGAACAGCAGGAGCTTGAGAAAGCAGCAAAGTCTCAAGATGGCTTAAGTTGAGGAGGGCAGAGGAGATGGCTGTGGTACTATTAGCTATTCCTTCCCTGTCATTAGAGGTCATGTGTGTGGAGGTAACGTCATTTCTTAGAGCTTTTTCAAACCGCCATCCTTGGCTAGTGGCATTTGTTTGACTTCCACAGAAGATCAATAAGAAAACAGAGTTCCTGCTGGACTTCATAAAATCTCAGGAATGTCTCCTTTAGAAGGGTCAGATCTCTGCTGGGGAAAGACAGGATAGGAGTCTGGTCTAGATATTTTTGTTCTGTTGTTACTCTGTAGGAGTGCAGCAGCATAAAGGGTGTTAGTTTGGTGACTGAATTCCTTGAGACAAAAAAAGTTCTAAAAGAGTTCTTCCTCCCCTGTATGTCACTTCGTCTGATACACGTGCAACATCTGTTAGCTGTTTGCTTGGTTGTCCACTTCCAGAAGTCACAGAATTTCTAAGGAAATCCTTCTAATTCTGGAGAAATTTGTTATAGGAGCTGAGAAGTTCTGATGCTGGTAGTTTTGGGGTATATTGTGATACCCAAGAATATTCCACTCAAACCTCTGTGTCACGAACGTGTTTTCATGTCCGGTATCACACGTCACAGCTGCAGTTCAGTCAGTAAAGCAGATGATGGGTGCTGTGGTACAGACTGGATACTGGTAGTTTTCCACTATGTTCCCAAAATGTTTATGACAAAGCTGCAGATTGTAGCTTCGAGGCTTGCAAATGCACGCGATGCTTTGAAGGAAAATGCACTGTGGGAATTCCTTGCTCCAATTCATCCTCCCTCCTTTGCCCCTCAGGTATGGACTCCTGCAATTCTTCATTTGAGGCTTCTGGTAGCACATTGTGCCTCCGACTGCATCAGACAGTGACTTCAAAGTTTTCTTTTGTGCGCTGCTCTAGATTTGTTTGTTTGTTTGTTCTGCAGCCAAATGCAAAACCTTCTCCAGCTGAGGCGAGTTTCACTGAGGATCGTCCTTCTGAACCTTCTGCTGAGAGCCTGAGATTGGGAATATGAGGTGAGACAGCACAAGAGACTGTTACCTACTTGTTTTGCTTCCCATCTGACAGCAATTGGATGTGATTTCATTCAGTGTTGGGTTACTTAATTGGTGTGTCCTGTCAGTCTCCAGTGGCAAAGGATTGTGCTGTACGTGGCACAAACGGCCTCGCCTGCAGCATCTGTCTTGGTGTGCCCCAGAGCTTCCCTGCAGAATACCTGTGGTAACTACTTAAATACTCTTCTGCGTAACCGGCTAGTGAGTTCAGCAGGGATCACCATTGTACAGATTCTGGGAGAGAATGCAGAAAAGCCAGTTTTACTTGTCTTCTGGATGAAGCTGGTGGAATATAGATGCTCTGTATCTGAATTCTTATCCACATAATTTCTCTGAATTCTCACCTGGGGAAAGGTAGTTTTAGGATGGATTTACCCTGTGTGTACCTGAAAGCAGAGTATGGACCCATGACGTTTTAGACACACCTCCCAACCTTTCCCCTTAGTAGTAGTTTGTGGGATTGCTTTTACCATCTCCTCGTACAATGCTCCTCATATTAGGTGTCTGTGTGGCTCGTTAGTGGTGAGATGATGGCTCGTAGAGAAGACTTCCTGGGGAGCCTGGGATTTCTGTGTGGGTGGTCTCACAACAGCAAGAAGCAGCCAACCATGACCTCTATGTCCTGCTGGAGTGTTTCCACTTACGTGAGCATAATCCCTGAAGCACAGAAAGACATTTCAGCACAGTTGCCCTGGGTCTAGGGTGCTGCACTGGGACTGGGTTTGTTGGGGCATCCACTTGTGTAGCCAACAGCAAATATGGGAGTAGTGCCGCTATGACTATTGCCCTTGCCTCTTTGACCATGAGAGCAGGCACTGGACTACAGCTGGACTGACTGGAAAGTACAGTTTGGCTGATGTGAGGCTGAAATGGGTTGTTCATGCTGTCTTGCAAAAAACTTGTTCTAAATGGAAAGAATATTTATGTTTATGCAGAATGCTGGACACTTCAGTCAGGATAGAAGGAATCTGTAGGAGAATGTGAGTAAAGGAAAGGCACTTATCAAAAGCAGCTCAGTATGAAAGGCTCTGTAATTGCAGTTGCCATTGATAGTCATTACAAAACTAGTGATAAACTCATCTGTTCAGGAAATAAATGTCAATGTACTTTTGTAATTTAAATGAGAACTTGTAATATGGAAAATATGCTTCCCGTTCAGATCCTTGAAGGTTTGCTTTGAAAAAGGAGTCCCCTGCGATGTCTGCTTCATTTTCTTTTATTGTGAAAATGTTGTGTCACTGATGACATTTCTGCTGAAAGCTGCCCAATTATAACATTGAACATCTGCACGGGGACATCATAACTTCCCGGGGGGATTATGGGAACAAGCTCACTGGTAAACAAAAGAGTCACTGAAATTATTTTGTAGGAAATTTAGTCACTTTGTTGGCTGCCAAAGGTTGAGGTTTACTAACAAAACATTTTTGCCTTTTATAGATAGATCAAACATTAAGGAAAAGAAAGCTTTTATATTAAATGCCAGGAAAAAGTTGTGGCTTGCACTGTGCTTTTAAAAATAATTGTCGTGGGTGAGTGGGTGTTGGGGGGGTTGGAGATTGCTTTGATTTAAAATATGTGTTTGTAATATCCTCACTAACATCATTTAGGGCAACTTCTAATTTATCCTTTCTGTGCAGTAAATGAAAATCCACTCAAATGCACAGAATCACGGGAGATAATATATAGATGTAAATATCTTGTATTCAGTCTAAAGTTAAAACATATTATCTTGGTGCCAAGGTTCTGGATATTTAACAATTCAGTAGATGTTTTAATTCAAATTATGGCTTTTGTGGTCAGACGCTGAAATGATGATGTACAAAATTCCCATCCAAGTCAGTGGGAATCTCATGTGTGTAAGTTTTGCAGGCTTGGGGCCGTAACCGCACGCAGGCTACTTCCAGTAGAGTTTTCGCCAGAATCCTTTGCGTTCAGACCTTTGCAAGGGAGAAACCGAGGAAACAGGTGGTGTTTCTCTGTCTCACACTGCTCTTTGGCCTTGGGGTAAACACATGGAGAGAAGACAAGCACCGAGTCCTGCCTGTCCGTGCTGCAGGGACCTCTGGCAGGGTTTAGTCTGTCTGCTGGGTACCGTCTGTGCTACCAGCCCACCTCTCCTCCTTCACTGTTTTGCCGCTGGAGCTTCAGACACTGCTCCCAGTCTTCCTTCTGCACTATCACATTAATCTGTTTCCCTTCTGCTTTTCCCTTTGTCTTTCCTTCTAATTTATTCCCTGTAAGCTGCCTGCATCAGAAAACCTTGAAAAGCAAACTCACCAGGCAGTGACATACACTTCAAGGATAGAAGTGATTTCCTTTGTCTATTTTGACTAGTAGATGGGCAGGACAGGGGCTGCCGACTGCTACTTAGTGCCCTGGGATCGATTCTTTCTTGGTCACTAGGGGCTGCCTCAGTAAGCCTGAATCATAGTCACCTCTAGCAAAGTCCTGGCACTTTCAGCAGTTGATGTGTCTCTTTATCTTTGTGCGTTGGATGAAGCGATGCCTTGCTCCCACCCTGGCAGTATGTCAAATCTGGAATTAACCCGATTAATTTCTTTCAAGGACCACGGAAATAGTCTGCAACAATTGTTCAGAGCCGGTTTGAGGTGTTACTGTAAGGTTCAGGACTGCTGCTGTGGGATGTTGCTCTTTAATTTTGACTTGTTCATTTTTGTGGGCGATACAGCTGTTAAAACGGGCAGGAGGGATTGTGTCACACAGGAGCGATTCCACTTCTTATGGGCAGATAAATATTGAGCGTCTCTTTTATTCTGATTTATCTCAGCACTCCATCCTACCTGTCTACACTTCCCCCTCCCTTCCCACCCCAAAATAAATAGTCCTGCTGTTGAAATGAGAGAAAGTATGTTTCTACGTCTTCAAAATAAAACTAAAAATACCTGCTTGACCTGTGGGTTTTAAGACAGCTTGCAGTTGTGGTTAACACAAGCCCCCCTGCCGAGATCAAAGTCTGGCCCCATCCCGCTTGAAACACCGCTGTCAGTACCTTGTTGTTAGGCAAAAAGTAAGAGAGTGTTCCCCTCCGCTGTGGAAAAGCAATGTTTATTTGATCTTAGGCCTCTTCTGAATAATTTTGCTAAATCTAATTGCTCTTGATGTTTTATCCAGTACATCATGGGCTTTTGCAGAAGCAGCTCTTTATGCAGTGGGTGAAGCTTCAGAATACGGTAAGGACCACTTCAAATATCTCTCATCAAGGCGAAGAACTCTGGGTAGATTACTGCAGATCAATCTGTATAAACCCTGCATAAACACTGCAGCTCTTTTAAGTTAAAACGGACTTTAAAAAACCCCTTATGCTATGAAAGGTGAAATACTCGGGAACTATTCCGAGAGCTGCCGTGTGGAAAGAGCTAGAGACGTCTGCTTAATTCAGTCAGTTGAATTGACTGGTCCCCATCAATTTATGATGAAACAAAATGTACAATGAAATCCTTTCCAGGATGCTTGTTACCGTGCATTAAGGTTTGATGTTAGCAAAATGGGAATGTCCTGTATGGCAAATGCCAGCTCTGTGCCTGAAGGTGAGCCGCAGTTCTAACGTTAATGTTATTGCTATGGACTGTCTGAACGAACTCAAGAAACTTGACTTTGGCTAATAATTGTCGTGTGGGGCTTTGCAGTGCCCTGTGACATTTGGTTGCTACTCATACTCCGGCCTGCATGCAGATTGCTCACAAACCTTTCTGCACATACATAATAAGCTTCAGGGTGGAACCACAAATGAGAATGACAGCCTGGAGGTGTTTTTCAAGTAGAAATCTCGTCTGGAAAGAGAAACTATACATGAACTTCAGTGATGGAGTATCGTTCTGAAAAAACATACTCTGGTGGTAAGCCAAGGTGGTTTTTAATGTCTCCCTTAACTCTGAGAGAGGCTGGAGTATCTCAGTCTCAGTGTGTCCTCTTCCAAAGTTCATTGCTGATTTTAAGGATGACATGCTCTCTCTATTTTATGTCATACAATGACTTTAAATCTCTTCTTCATGACACTTGGAACACGTCTGCTCGCTTTACTGTGTATTTGTGTGTGCTTGCATCAAGTGTGCTGTTCCCATGAATCACTCAGGGTCTGAGTGCAGGAGGGTGCTTCAGGCATATGCAGAAAACAAAGTGGCAGGTGGCTGATTGTCTCCCTCAGGCAAGAGGAGACCAACTGCTCAGGCACCATTTGTTTCCTCCTTTCTATTACTTCTGCTGCAACCAAAGAAACTGTTAAGTTGGGTGTATAAAGAGGAGTTTTGGGAGGAGAGTGGTCAGGAGGCAACCCTGCAGCACCAGTAGCAATTGTCAGCCTCAGCTTCTAGCATCAACATGAATGAAAACAACCACTAATAAGGGCTTTTGACTCCACTCACACACTCTTCTTCTCTGAGACAGAGTGGGTTCATCTTCTCCCTTTCTCTTTCCTTTCCAGTAAGGCATTAGATGGCAGCAGCCAAGAGTATGGAATAAAGTGTTGGGGCTGCTTTGAGGTCATAGAATCATAGAATCATTAGGGGTTGGAAGGAACCTTGAAAGATCATCCAGTCCAATCCCCCTCCCACAGCAGGATCACCTAGATCAAGTCATACAGTCTGTCAGGGTTAGAAAGGACCACAGGATCATACAGTTCCAACTGCCTTGCCATGGGCAGAGACACCCCACCCTAGATCAGGCTGGCCACAGCCTTATCCAACCTGGCCTTAAACACCTCCAAGGACGGGGCCTCCACCACCTCTCTGGGCAACCCATTCTAGGCTCTCACCACTCTCACGGTGAAGAACTTCCTCCTCACATCCACTCTAAATCTACTCATCTCCAGCTCTGCTCCATTGCCCCTAGTCCTGTTGCTACCTGACATCCTAAAAAGCCCCTCCCCAGCCTTTTTGTAACCCCCTTCAGATACTGGAAGGCCACAATAAGGTCACCCCGGAGCCTCCTCTTCTCCAGACTGAACAGGTCAACTCCAGTTCTCTCTCCATACATCCGTACAAAGCCATTCAAAACAATCTTGGCCCTTGAGTCTTCCCACCCTTCCCAAAACTCCACTTCCCACCCATGGCTTTAATTTTCTCTCCCCATTCTCTCATTTTAAATCATAGAGCTGCTCCCTATGACCCCTTTGCCCAGTCCTCAGCTGTTAGTTAACTGACCAGCCTTCGAAGATCTTCCTGAAGACATTTCGGCTGTAACTTTGTTGCTTCATTAATAATGGGCTGTTCCTTATCTCTAGACCACGGAGCTCTGTTTGTTTGTTTAATCTGACCTGCTTTGCTTACAGATCAGTCTTTGTCAGCGCTGGTGGCTGTGCTTAGGGGTGTCACACAGAGCCGAATGGGACTGGGCTGGGGTAGACCTTTCTTCTGAACAGGTCCAGTCGCTTGGGTTGGCTGCTGTGCTGTGTTCAGAGGCCACAGGCAATGGATCTATCGCTGCTTGATGTCCTAGCATGTCTACCTATTGAGCAAAAGCATTCAAGTCAATGAAAGAAAACAGCAGCAGACACAGAGGAATTGCCTGGGGCCAGATGCAGCATTGCTCAGTCCTTATACAGCAGTTTGCTTCTGTGCTGCTCAAGAACTTTTCCACTGATGCTGGACACTGGCTTGCTTTCTTAGGAGGCTTTGTTTTTAAGGCTAATTTTAGCTTGGAGGGTTGGAATCCCTCCACTCCTTCCAAAATCACTGTTGGAAAATAAGATGCTCTCAGCCATGAACCAGAGCAGGAGCCTGTTGATCTGAAATTTGCTATTCCTCTCCGCTGCTCAGTGCACAAGCTCTGGATTTACCCTCTGTGCTGGGTGGAATTTTGTTCTGAGCCATTGAAGTGATCCCTCCTGGTTCACACTTCTGAATTTCACCTTCCCCTTCTATTTGATGGGAGATTTATAAAGACAGGGTTCCTCTAGTCGTCATTCTTGGCATTTATTTCAACATTAGATAGAATTTGTGATTAAAATTACTCTGATGTATGAAATCAAAGTTAAGTGTGTGGGGGGGAAATAGCTTTATCTTGTAAGTGTTATGATGAGTTGCTTTATTTCTAGGCTTTTCAAAGCTCCTCCCCCCAAAAATTTTCAGTTTAAAGACTTTAAATTCAAGACATTCATTAATAATGTAAAAGACTGCCTGTCATTCAAAAGCTATAAAGAAACTCTGGAATCAGACTGAAATAATTTCTTCATCAAAGCATAAAAAGCCCCCTAACTTTGGTAGAAGCACTGGTGGTGCTTTGCTTTGTTTGTGAGCCCACTTGAAAGCAAATCCGTATCACAGCCAGCCCTCAGCACACAGATCTGCACTCTCAGCTGGGCAAAGGACTACATTTTAAAAGATCCAGATTCCAATAGTGTTTTCTATTTGTATGTGATTTTAGAAAAACCAATGTCTTTTGAAAAAGTCATCAGTTTGTGGTGCTGTAAAAGTCGAGGTATCTGGGGACAAACATCTTCAGTCACTGCAAACCTGCAGCAAAGTCCGTAAGTTCTGAACATCTGCTGGTTTTGAGAAACACCACGTTTGGTCCGACTGTAAACTGTGCGTCGTGGCCAAAGAGCAGTAAAATGTACCTAACTCAACATTTATTAAGTTGTTGGAGAATCTTTGAGCAACATTCAGCCCTGCTAGCGCGCTCGCTGATCAGCTGCCTTCCCCCGAGAGTCATTAAGGCGCTTGCTGAGAGCCTTGTTAGTGTCACGTTACGAGAAAACACTGTGAAGGCAACCTCGGAAGGAAAGAAGAAAAGGTGGCCGACAAAATGTTTTCCTTTTGTGGAAGTGAGAGTCAAATTACATTTCACTGCGATTTGTTTGCTTTGAGAAAGGGAGGCCGGCGATTTTCACCTTGTCCTTAGGGCAGCAATTTGCTCACCTTACACTTTCTAGTTCTGCAAACATCTGTTCCTCCCCGTGTTTTCATCTGATTTGCTCTGTTGTTTGTGTCAGGGTTGCTTTTCAGTAAAATCAGGGTAATTGTTGACCCAATTTGTTCTGCTCTGCATGCATTATATCAAACTGGCTAGGAGGTTGGTTCTCTTAGCTGGTTTGGGTCACTGGAGCTCCTCCTGAAGCTGGCGACGTTACTAGACGCACCGAGGTCCTTCAAAGAGGTTTTGCTGTGATTCCAGCACCTCCAAATGCAGCAGCTGGAGAGGAATCTAAACGGACCTGTCCGTGTCAAGGCTCCTCAGCAAAACAGATGCAATCTGGCTGTGTGGCAGCGGCAAATGACTTTGCAGGGGACAGGAAGAAGAGAGGGATCAGGCAAGGAAGTGAGAAGAACCCAGCAGAGCTCTCAGGGAGCCATCAGGGTGTAGTCGATGCCCAAAAGTAAGTTAGATGGAAGCCTTGAGAGATCAGTTAGGCTTGAGGAAAGACTTTTGTGGGTGCTATCAGGCAGATTTGGGGGAGATTAAGAGTCTGCAGGAATTTGGAGAGGAATCATTGGACTAGTCAGATAAGGGCAGGGCTGATTGTTGTTTCTCTGATACCAGAAGCAAGTCCTGCAGAAAAGCCTTCAGTAGCAGTAACCCTGGCAGTCTGTGATCGGTTACAGGAGAGGGACACTTCCTTTTCCTGATGAGAAAAAGCCCCTGAGCACTGGAGCACTATCCAGAACTTCTGTGATAGTCTGATATTGGTATTGGCTCCTGTTTGCACTGTGGTCTTCTGAGACACTGAGCCTGGAAGCTTCATTAAACATAGGAAAATGCAAAGATTTTGAACTGCTTTGCACTTTTTGGTGTGGCTTTGTTGGGGTTTGTTTTGTTTCTTTGTTTGGTTGGTTTTTCCTATTAACTGATAATTTCCTGTGATTTTAATTTGAATTAATTTGTGAAGCCATGTGTCCCAGCTCTTTGGGCAAGGCAGTGGTGTTTGGTCACTTGCTGTCCCCTCATCCCATTAGTTAGAAATCCAGGAGAAGCTGCTGGACTGAAGCTGTGCCAGAGGAAATCAGGATGCATTTTAGAGTGTTTTGAATATGGGCAAAGAAACTGTGATCAAATCCACATGCTTTGCTTCTGGATTGCATTTGAAGCTACTTTTCCATCCAATAAAACTTTCAGATTAGTTTAATATCTCCCTTGTAAGCTCTAGTTATCTTCATTTCTCTTCAGAATTTAAAATTCTGATGGGGTCAGCGGCCAAATTTTGTCTAATTCCCAAAGGAGAATGAAAACTCTCTACTAGATGTGTGGTCACTACAAGAACAACTGTTGACTACCTGAAAGAGGGTAATTTTTGAGGTCTAAAGCTCATTTTAATTCACATAACGATTTTGCTAATATTTAGTAGAAATTCCATTTCAAACTGTAAAAATACCTCACGGGTATCATACACAGAGGTATCCCTGGGAGTTGATGGCAACGTAAGTGAGTTAAAATGCTGTGACACTTCTCACACAGATCTGTTGAAGACAGTGACATAAAATTTCTCTAAGGCCTGCTGAAAACGTTGGCTCCTCTGGTCCAGCAGCAGTTAAAACTGTATCTGGCACTTGACAAAGACATCTTTTAATTTGTGACCTGGGGTCATTGAAACATTATCTGCAAGAACAGTGGAAATCCTCCAAATGAATTTCCAGCACCAGGCTTCCTGTTTACGTTGTTCAGGGGCTAGTTACAGATTGTCAACGTGTAGTTGCTGTTCACAGTTAATGACACAATTGAGTCATCACTGTGTGGTTCTCAGACGTTTAAAACTGTCATAAAATAACCCAAATAATGGGATGATCAAAGCAACGTAGCCGCCTCTACATAATAGTGTGACTGCAGCATTTTCAGCCACTGCTTTAGAGCACTGCGTGTTCAGAGTAGTACAAAAGAGATGCCCAGGTTACTGAAGACTGTAGTCCAGACCAGGAGAAAATGATAAAATATGGTAAATATTCAGCTGTGCTTGTTCTGCTTGACTCTTCCCATAACCTGTTCTTGGATGCTTAGTATGAGATGCTTAATTTGCAGTAAGCAGGTAAGGGAATCAGGATTCATTAAAGCACTGCAAATCAAGCATAGAAAATGGAGATTTCCAGAGTAATTAGGAAGCCTTTGTTGTTTGTTTTGATTATTTTTTCCCCTCCTTCCAGTTGGATACTTAAGGCAGGCGAGTTCTTTGTGAGGGCTACGATCCATACGCTTCACCAGGTGTGGGTGACTTCAGAACAGTGTTTTATTTTCCACGAAAAGCTCTCAGTGGTCACTGCACTGAGTGTTGCATAAGTCAATGATAAATCAAACTAATGTATTTTTTAAAGTAAACGTTAGAAGGTTTTATAGTTTGAAAGAAAGCACAACAAAGCCCGAGTGCTGACTTTTTATCACCTCTCCTTTGAGACCCAGTTTATTTCATCACTGATGTGAAGCATGTAGTACAAAACAAGATGACCTGTTTTCATCCTCAGTATAATTCCACTGAAGTAAAAAGCCTTATGCCAGGAATGAGTTTGTCCCCGTGAAAAAAAAGGTCTTCACTCTTCCCAAGAGAAGACTGAAGCCGGGTTCTGTCTGTTTTCATCAACCCTCTTTATCTCACATCAAGGGTGGCTGATTGAACACAAGGAATTCCTAATATGAGCCACTTGTCATTCAAGCTCTTCTGGTCGAGGATACAGTGTTTTGAGCTTCCTTTGGCAAAGTGAAAATTACCTTGCTGGTCAGGCCCCGTTGGCAAGTGCGCAGTTTCTGTATGTGACTAGTAAAACTGAAGTGAATTTGAGGCGTGAACATACCTAAAGATTCATGACAGTGTTTTATTCTATTCAGCATCAGGACGAGTCTTCCGTGCTCCACTGAGGGAACACTCACAAGTGGCCTGCAACAACACACTGGGGATAAGAGGAAAGGTAACAGAGCTTTTTAGATTATAGTGGTCGTTTAGCTGAAGGGATCTTCGATTGGCACGTGCTCCAGAGCAGTAGTCGCCACATAAATCCCTAGCCACATAAAACAGTTCTTTTCTGGCACGTGCTAGTCACCAAGGTGATGGGTGCTGCAAAAGTTAGCGAGTAAGAAGAACTTTCAAAAGTTCACTATTATCATTTATTTCAAGCTGAATTCATCAACTTGCGGGGAAAGTGAGTTATCAAAATCCACTTGGATTTGTAACAGATCCAAGTAATTTTTATGTTTTCCTTGAGAACAGAGTTTGAAAGAGCAGATGTGAGGGTCGTTATCTTAATGACACTACAGAAGTCTGGGCAGTCACAAAGGCTTTCTCACACAGTCAAACTGTCTTGGGAGAATCTAATTTGCTGTTGAGGTATAATACCAAACAAATGCTTTTCATTAGGAGCTGCATGAAACTGTATCAGTCTAACAAGAGGACTGGGCTTTGAAATGTAAACAAAGCAGCTCCTCAAGGTAACATCCACTGCCTTTAATTGAATCTGCCTTGAAAACAGCAGCTTCCTTGGCAGAAGAAAACAAACTTTTACTGGCACGCCGCTTCACCCCTCCAGTTTTCACCGTACCCACTTTGGCATCAGGGGAGTCTGTAAGAAAATTAATACTGTTTTTCCCCAAGTGTTATACATCCTTATGCTGCTCTCACAGCACATGAGTTTAACTGGGTGGCAGCGAGATGGAAGTGCTGGAGCACGCCCAGAGACGGGGAACAAGGCTCAGGAAGGGTCTGGAGCACAAATCCTGTGAAGAGCAGCTGAGGGAACTGAGGTTGTTCAGCCTGGATTAAAGGAAACTGAGGGGAGACCTTATCACTCACTACAACTGCCTCAAAAGAGGTAGGAGTGAGGAGGGGGAGAACCTCTTCTTCCTGATGGCAAGAGATAGGACCAGAGAAAAGGGCTGCAAGCAGCACGAGGGGTGGTTTAGACTGGATGTGAAGAGGAGTTTCTTCACCAAACAGGTTATCAAACATTTTAACAGGCTGTCCAGGGCAGCAGTCGAGTCACCATCCCTCGAATCATTTAAACAAAGTAGGGACATGGCTTTGGTGGTGACCTAGCAGTGCTGGGTCAGGGGTTGAACTTGATGATCTTGAAGGTCTCTTCCACCCAAAGAGATTCTATGTTTCTGTGAGCTGTTAATATGAGGATCAGATTTGCAGCAGTCTTCTGTTTGGATGCAGATCATGGGCCTTCACACCGTCACCTACTCAGTGACAGCTCAGTATGTCTTGTACCTTGCACAGAATTTTCTAGGAACCAAGTCCAAGCTTCTGGCTATGCTGCTGTGCCCTAGAAAGTCCTGATTCTCTAGCCAATGCATGTACCTCCAGTAAAGCCCTGAGGTTTTTCAAGTGAGGAAAGCATTGTAGGACCAAGGTGATCTTTCTGCTTTGTCACAAGCTGAGTCTTGGCTACGAGCAGTTGTTCTGTGCCTGACAGAACCTTATGTTTATTAGGAACCAAGATCAAGTACCTATACAAAACTACTTTCCAAGATCCTGTCTGTGCCTTAGGACACAGAGGTACAGTCACTAGAAGCTAGAGAGGAAGCTGATACCATGCTCTGAAGTCATGGTTTCCACCACTGTTATGCATACTTTGTGTTCCTCTCTTCCCTGCACTGGGGCCAAAGCAAGGGCTAATAGCAGCTTCCTTGGTTCCATGACTGCAGAAACTGTGCCAGCTGCTGAAACTTGTCTTATTGACTGCGTTCACTGGTGCCCATCAGAACTGTCGCCACCACTGTCCATGATTTCTGGGCAACAGATCAAACAGGTCACACATGTATGGATGCTCTACAACACCGTAGGGCCAGATACATGAGCTGATGAAACCATCGAAGTGGGAAGCATTCTTTGAGTGCTTGTGGCACTGTGGTGCCTGTGCACAACCGCAGCTAAAACTGCTGTTACGGGGTAATATGAGATGAACCATTTCTTCACACTCTGTCCACTGGTCTATTAGAGTGGACAGAGGTAAGAACAGACACTCAAGTTCAACTGACGAAACAAACGAGAAGAGATCCGTGGGCTGTCACTCAGATAGGATAAAGTATCCAACACAGGGAAAAACATAAGCAAGCTTCAAATAACATGAATGCAAAGAGATGCAGTCTTAGTCATGTTGCTACTTGCAGGTCATTCCTGTGTTTCTCAACATCACTTTTCCATCACTGTTCTCTTCCTTTGGATTAGGGAAGTACAGGAGAACCATGAAAGGGAAACGCATCCGTTGTGAGGAAATTAAATTACCTGGGAATTGAGAGGGAAAGGAAAACCATTATTTTGGATCTGGAGTAATGCTTAATGGTTTTTGAGGTCTTATCTGCATTGGCATTGTGATATGGATGGAAATGGAGTTGTATTCAGTTCTGGATCTCCTAATGCATGTTCAAGTAATAAAGCTTCCTGCTCACTGTGAATCATCAAGACAGTCCCACGCACAGCGCTGCTGCTTCAGAGCCTGGAGATTGTAGGAGAGGAGCCACAAAGGCGTTTCTTAGAGACATGAATAAACTACAGTTATAAACCTCCAGACTCAACTCTTTAAATTCTGCAATCAGCAACTGCCTTGCATTAACACATCGTTCGTTACCTGCTTGTAATTTGAACCTGACTGTAAACGAGGGTTTACGTTGGGAGCACGCGGTCTGAGGCAGGGCACGCTCTCTGCTTCCTTTCAGGCTCGCAGAATTTCCATCTAGCCAGAGAAACTACTGATCCTGCCAGCTATGATCTTCAAGAACATCAGAATACTGCGTTATCCACCGTTGTGTCTGGGAAGTTGACTATTGTGTGAAAAAGACATTCAGTAAGGGATTTAGCATCTCACAGCAAATCGTCCTCCGTTCTTGGGATCTGTGATGGAAAATGGGGAAACAACTCATCAGAAAGTTTTTCCAGTCATCAGGAAGAAATGTTCAGCTACATCAAAGTGGCCTTAGTATTGCTACAGACTTCCACTACATATTTTAGTAAACTTATTTGTCAGTTCTACAGTTTTATTGAGCAGCAACACCCTAAAAACTTCTGATTTTTGTTTTGCCCCAAATACTGTTATATTCTCCAATTTTGGTGGCATAAAATCTTGATTTAGTGTTTTGTAAATAATCATTAAAGACAGCAAAGAGCCTTCCAAAGTGCACTAAGTAGTAAACCTGCAGGAAAGGTATTTCAGGAGTATAATTCCCAAGTTTAGTCTCAGCAACTGGAACTTTTTCTTCCGTGTGGGATTTTTACCCAGTGTGCAGTAAACGCGGCTCCAAGGCTTGGTGAGGAACGTGTTTTGGCTGATGTTAGTTTTATGGGTGTCAGTTAAGAACACCATGCATCCTGATGTCAGAAGCTGCTGCTTTGTACTTGGTGGCCTTGTGGTTAGCAGCTTGTCAAACTGAGGGTGGTTTTCTCTGTTTGAGTTATGTCTAATGTTTATTAGAGATTTTACACCTGGACCATGAAAGCTCCCTAACAAATGTGGATCTGATTTCAAGTGCAACATCCTCAGGATTTCTGTTTGATTCTTAGGCTCCTGTGTAAAAGCAACAGGAGGGCACATGCCAAACCAGAAGATGAATTCAAAATGCAGACTCTCTAGAACTAAACCCAAATCTCCATGCAGGCAAGAGGAAAGGATTTTGCTAGCATTTTCTTACTGCTCACTGACATGATCTATCATGTGCACAAATGTGTCTTCCTTTTCCTTTAAATACGGAAAGTCTGGATATCAATTTGATTCTTTCTGGTAGCCTCATACAAAAACCAAGAGCTACCTTGAACAGAATGTTTATGGATGTGATTTAAAGCTGAAACTTCAACTGAAAGAAAATACTTGGTATCTCTGTCACATGCAAAAATATGCAAAGGCACTTCCTAGAGTCATTGCCCGTGCTCTGATGGCTGAGAGTTAAGTCCACAGAAAACAGAAGGAAGAAAATAAAATTGCTGGACATCTACAGCACTATGGGAAGTACTGCACAGGCACCTCTGCCCACCTGGGAGAGCAAAGGCAGACAGAACCTGGATTCTGCACGGAACTGGTGCATCTCTCAGAGTAGATTGGGCTGCTCCTGGTCCAGACCTTTTCTACGTTAGCAGTTTAGACTGATTATTTGGTGAAGAAGTCTTTGCATCATCTGTGTTTCCTGCAGTGCATGTCCACTGTCTGTTCAGCGGGCAGGAAAGCAATGCAGGGCTGCTCGTGCTGCAGGTGTGTATGCTCAGCAGGCTGCAGGCCACTCTACAGGGCGCTGGTATTGCCACAGTCAGAAAGACAATCCTGCAGCAAAGGCTCAGATACAGCAACCCCATGCACCTTCAGATGTTGGGTGAATTTTGGTGCAGTGTTCCTGAAACTGATTTGTGGACCTCCAGTTAGGAACCAGAATACCTCTATGGTATGCTCTGCTTAAGTGGTGGGGGAAGGGGGGAATGATCAAAGGAGATGATGATCAAGGATCCGATTTCTTTGCCTTATCTAGTTCTTGTTGCTACATAAATAATGCAAATATAAGTGCAGTCACAGGGATCCCAGTCTTCCCTCAGCTATGAATATATTCTAGTAGATTTAGTGAATTATAAGAGATAAAAATGACAGAAGTCTTTATTACAGAGGAGCTTCTGCAACAGTTAAACCACTCCAATAAACCTAAATTCTTCTTTGAAAGGTTTAGTGTGTGAACCCCAAGCCTTGTACCATTCCGGGACCTGAATTAAAACCATCCGTCGGGCAGTATCATTGCTGAATAGGAATGGGGAGGTGAGCAGCTTGAAAAGAAAGAACAAAGTCATGGTTCCAGTGGCTTTAATTTGTTAAAGATCTTGTTAGGACTATAAAACTTTACCAGGTACTGTGGTCTTTCAGTTTCAGACCAGGAGGTCTGGTCTGGTCACTCCATACCAAGCTGTTGTTTCAGTTCCTGGCCTTTTGGTTTATAGGCTGTCATGAACTGACTTATTCCTGAACCATACATTTATTGAATATTTTGAGAGTTTGAGGTTGCCTTTCCTCTCCTTCCTGCCTCAGATTATTAGGAACTTCTGCAGTCTGAATCAGTTCCCCCCAACCAGTGACAGCATTTTGTGTATTCTTTTGGAAGAGAGCTTTGTTTTCTTTTTCTAGAGTGCAATAACTCAAAGGAACAAAGCAGTCAGGAAGCAATTGCAGTTTTTTGCTTCTTCTAAGCACTGTCTCCTTCTAATAATAAGCTTAATATCTCCAGCATTCATCAAAGGATTATTTAAAAGAAACAGAGCCTGTAGGTATGATGCTAATTACATACGTGAAGAAGGATGTTACGCTTGGGCCAAGTGTCTAGCTTATTGGCGATGAATGGAAGAGGGTAAGGTAAAGCCAAGGCCACACCAGCAAAACCCCTCTTTTGCCTCCTACTTGCTCTTTGGCAATTACAGTCACACAGTCCACAAACATCTGTCATGTTCTTAAAGTGCTGTATATAGGGCCTGGATTGTAGGTAGGACACTAAAGGAAGGACTACCACTTCAGCAAACTTCAGATCAAGCCCAACTGGCTGCAGAGACAGGTAGAACACTCAGTCAAATGTGATCTTTCTCATTCATAAAAATAGGCACAAGGACTGATATAGAGACACTTCGGGCTCTGTGGCGGGCTCCCTAGCAATTTACAGCTTCTGTATGATGTTTCTCATTAAATGTCTTGTAAAGAACTTTCTCCCAAGACCAGTGACCACAGCTGTTAATGGCCCCACTTAGTGCTGCCCAGTGGAGCAGGTCTGTCTTTGGCTCCTTCTGGCTGTGTGGATGAGGAGACCTGCAGTGGGTATGAAACCACAGCAAGTGACTTTTAACCAGAATGAGTATCCTTGGGTATCAGTAATAGAAGAGCTTACAAGATGCTTCTCACTCGTGAGGGAAAAAAGGCTCTTTGACTTTTTCAGGAACTCACACAAGTTTCGTGAGTTGATTTCACAGCCAGTTTGAGCAAATAGGAAGACAAATCTCAGATGAAAAAAGAAAATCAGTGGAGTTTGTATCTGGCTGTTGTAGGGCAGTGGGTGGATGTGTTTTCCTGTGTTCATGCCTTCTGTAACTATCTGCTTTAACCTCAGAGAATTTACAGAAAAAGTGAGCCAGACCCACTGGCTAATAAATCTTGCCCTGAGACTGGAGTTAGGTATCTTAAGCTGCCACTCTGGTTCCCCTATCACCTGTGTGTAAAGAATTTGACAGTCTGTATTTTAAAGTATTATTAATAGGATTTTTAAACTACACTTGTGCTTGAATGAACTAAATGTTTCCACATGACAAATTGATATGAATGGCTTTAATAAACAGAAAATGAGAAGTAGGTTCATCTGTCCCTGAGGGCTTAGCTGGTTCTCTTCATTCTTCTTAACTCCTGTCTGTGTGGCACCGTTGTTTGCCTTGATTGATTACTTGCCCTAGCCCATAAACTTGGGTGGGTTTCTCCTCGTGCTACCATTGCATGAGGCAGTGAGATCTCTGGCTCAAAGAACTATCTCCTCTAATAGGGAAGATTAATAGATACCCTGTGGACCAAAACTTTCCTTGGCTTCAGAAGGCTAATTCTCAAGGGACACTGGCCAGCAACAGATGAGTCAGAACTGTTACAGCTCAGACTATATTTTTTCAGTATAAAATGCTTCTAGCTAATTTATTTGGCAGGAGATTAGAAGCTAAACAAAATGAGGTCCACACTTCTTTTTTTCTTTCTTTCCCCCTTAAAAAAAAAAGACAACAAACACTGTGATATCAGCTAAATAGTAATAAAATCAAACTGAGCTATGGAGACAAGTGCAAGCATTCCTCTTTTCTTTCCCCTGTTACAGATAACCCCTGCAACACAATAGGGGGCTTTTGTTTGGAATAGATGCTGTAAAGTTGATGACCTATGTCAGCAAGCATTCATCATTCCAGTCAAGAAGGTATGTGTCTATTCTCTGCTTTACCTTTGACGAAGCATTTTTATAAACACTTGTTCTAGAAGTGAAAGAAAGATTCTACAGGAATACCCGGGACCGGTAAGAACAGGGAGATGATGGTAAACTGTGTTATTTCACTGGTTTAACAGGGAGAAGCAAACTGGGAGGTAAATAACTAAACTAATGTTAAATCTATATTTACACTGATACCATAAAGATCATCTCATTTAATTTCAAGCTGAATTTTTAATAAAGCTAAAGCCAAGGGCAGTGAAAACATTAAAAGCATTGGACTAAATTCTAGAGTCTATAACTCAACAAAATTAGGGTTCCTGGAGCAAATTCCTACCTCTGCCATGGACTTAGAATTGCTGTGGGTTTTTTAAAGTTTCTGTTTTAGAGACAGACTACAAGAGGGACCCCACTTCTCATAGTGAAAGTCTCCACTGTACGTCACTTTGGCATTGCTTACGGAGTTTAAGGGAAGCACAGACCTTATTCAGGCTCTTACCGCGTGTTGATCTTAACTTAGAGTAGATGAGTTACATCCAAACCCAAGCAGGCTATTTTAGATAATATGATTTGTATTCTCCTGTCACATCAGGGCAGATGCTAATCTCTGTCCTCACAATACGTGATGAAATTTCCCACCCAATCATGAGGCAGTGCTGATTGCAAAGTGGGAGGGTACAGCCCAGTGACGTCACGTTGTCTAAATGTTGATTGGATTAACGTGATAAACTCATTGTAACTAAGGGATCTATTTAGATTCCTTAAACCTTGTCCATAGTGTGAGATAAAGTCACCAATCTTATTGTGGATCATCAAAGATAACTACCCTAAACCAGGCATCAAATTCTTGCTTCTGTGTGATGGAACTCATCTGTAGCCTCTAAGGGTAGCTGAATTCTCTTTTGGATCTGTCACTCACTCTTGAGCTGTGGTCTCACTGTGGGCTCCAAAGTTGTGTTTGAACATGACCTATCCAGCTACAAAGTCCTGACTCCATGTAAGTCAGCGGGAGTTTTGATGTTGATTTCTGTGAAAGCAGATTTGGTGTTTTTTTGTCTGAAAGGCTGGGATCGCAGTTCTGAGATCAGAAGGCTTCTACTTGTGGAGGTTTACAGGACATAACTAAACCCTTCCCTTGGGCTTGCTCCTTTATTATGCTTGGACACAGCGAGCATCAGATGCTGTGAAATCAGGAATTCAGCATTTCACACTCACAACATACTTGTACGGGAGAACATTTAATGAATTGAGCAGGTAAAAAATTGAATGTGAGGCAGACTGAAAATAAGTAGCTTGAAATCATGATCGTTGTGAGCGTGAACTTTGTTATTTGAGCGGCAGTTTGCCAACCAGTGCCGTGGAAAGATGACAACATCAAGATTGTTGTGACAATGTCTGATTGTTATTTGTGTGTAATTTAAGGAGTAACCTGATCTTCTGTGCTAACACACATCAAAGACACGCACAGTCAGGATTGACAAGGACAGGGCAGTTTTATAATTTCCAGACTGTCATTCTTAGAAGGCAACTCTTGAGCAAGCTCTCGTTAATTGTGTGCGTACGGTGCGCGTTCAACGCGGCTCAGCTGCCTTCTCCTCACAACGTTTTCTTTACCAACCTTCTTTATATCCCTTCGCTTCAAACCCTTTATCTGCGTATCACCCAGAGCTGAAGATGTCTTGTGGAAGAGTCGCATTAAATCGACGTCAGGACATGTAATTCAGTTAATACAGGGTGTGATGAACACGATCGTACTTCCACAGTTACGTCTGTGCAAGATAAGGCAGTGACCAACTGTTTTCAAAACATTGTCCCACCCTTTTAAAATTATATTTACCAGTTTAAGGCTGCAAACCACTTTAATGAGCAGGACCTAATCAATCCCAGACTAGCAAGAACTTACAAGTATCTACAAGGAGTTCAGCCATACCAAAAGCCCCCGTAGGCATTTCAGTGCCCAGTTCATGTGCATATAGGTATTTTTTTATAAAGCACACGTGGTCACACGTATGCTATATGCATCTGTACCACAGTATTTAGGTAAAGAGTTAATTCCATTTGCCTCTCTACTGATGATGCTACAAATAACTCTGTATCCAGGAACAGGCTTTCCATGGGTAAAGGCTCTGCTATTCACTTACAGAGGTAAAAAAGTGCTCCCCAGACTGAAGGGGGCTGGCCCTGGTTTTAAAGGGGTGTGTTGTATGCACTGAGCACTATTTCTGTCTTACACACATCACATGAATGAAAGCACACACACACACACACACACACACACACACACACACACACACATGCCTGCGTTGCTTTATGTGTCCACTCTCACACCCATAGAGCACGTGCCAACTGCAGGAGCGATCCCAGCCTCGTGTGATCTGCTGGTTTGGTGCTACAAATCTGCAAATACTACAGGGGCTGATTTTTAAGACAACTCAATGTCCTGCTCCAGCTCTCAGCAGGACCCCACAGAGCAGCTGCCTTAAGCAGAACTGGGGAGAGGAGGGGAGCGGGCCCATGTGAAGCTGCTGCTGCTGCTGCTGCAGACAGCAAATCCCAAACCACAGCCTGGCCTGGACAAAACTACCCTTTAAAGTACACCCTTGCCTTTGCATATAATAAGGGAGTTCTGACAGCAGCTTGGCACACCCACCAGGAACAAAGCTGGAACAGGCTCCAGCAGCTGCCCCGGGGGCTTTACCTGAGAATAAAGGATGGAGGGGGTTGGGGGGTGACTCAGATACCTGAGGCTCAGCCCAGGTGCTCTGCAGAGAACTGCATTAACCTGCAGCTGGAGCCAGCCTTGGCTCTTCTCCCTGCGACTGGTTCAAAATCTGTACTGGGGATTATATCCAGTTATTTATACTGCTGGGTGTTTCGCTGGGTCTTCAGCTTTTTGGGTTTTTTTGTCTGGCTCTGCTGAGAGTTAAAAAAAAGAAGACTGGTGTCTGTATGTCGAGCTCTAATAATATTTAATGCCGAGTGTGCAGGAATTCTCCTTCTGAAGTTAGAGGGAGGGACTACAGAATGACATTTAAAGTTAGGTTGACATTTATTTTGGAAAATCCACGGACTAAGGGTAGGTGGAGATAGATAGGTGGCTTTGAAAAGCAGCATGCTTACAGGGATAACTCTCTCTCAGTTTTACAGAACATGGTAGGGCTTAAAAATGTGACTGCCTTAGCACATGGACAGACTACATGATCTCTTTTGAAATCTGCACAGGATCTTTTTACCCGCTGGGTTTAATTTCAGAATCCAGTGCAGTCATTAAAGAAAATAAAATTATGTTTGTTCTTTCATCTGGAGCACAGAGCAGTATCAATTTTTCATTCCCTCCTCCTTTGCATTCCTCCCTCCAAAAAAAAAAGAGAGATGTATAGATGGAGGAATTCACCCTATAGCTCCCCTAAAATTTCTGCTCTTCAACAGCTGCTTTGAATTGATGCTGTAGACTTGGTTGCTTAATGTGTGCAACATGTAATGCTGTTTCTGCGCTCTCGAATGTGAGATTGCCAGAACTGGGATTGTGTCTGTGCCGGACTGGCAGTCCATCTGAACAGCTCTATCCGTGTCTTCCCAAGTGGCTGAGTCTTCTGATCACTGTCTAATGAAGGAATAGTATAATCCACACGGCAGTGTCTGAGCACTTCCCTTTCACTGACATCAATCAGAATAAACTTCACATAAAGGAGGAGGAGTTTTCCAGTAATACTGTATCATCATTATACGTTTCCCATGCAGAGACAAGTGCTTCAGACTAAGCAGGTCTTTCCTTCCACCTTGTTTAATCATTTCCAAGTAATAGCAATAAAATTAAATTGGAACCTGGATGTGTTCCTGTGTAACTTGGTCTAGGTGATCCTGCTGTTGCCGGCGGATTGGACTGGATGATCTTTCGAGATCCCTTCCAATCCCTAATGATTCTGTGATCTGAGAGTGATCTAAATGCAGCACTTCTTCACCGTATATCACCCTGGAGAGGTCTGTGTTTTCCTCTGTACTCTGCTGGCAGCTTGTGGATGTGAGCCTGGTTCTGAGTCTAAAGCTTTGACGTTTCTACCAGATTCCTGTATCATCACAGGAAAGACCACCTTGTCAGGCTGTGTATGATGACCTGTGTTCCAGGATAAAGACACTGGATTCTGTGATGTGAGGATGGACTGTGCTTTAGGCAGAGTGAATGTGGGCTTCACATAGCCTACAGACACTGTTCCAAAGCGTAGCTAGCCAGATCCCTTGTCCTGCAGTCTAGCATCCTAGGTTAGATTCCACCAGTCACCTACCCCTAGATTTTAGGGCATCAGACCAGGCAAAGTCTGTGCTATAAACATATCAGCTGCAGCTTTCAGACAGGACCAGCTTTTGTATGTGACCTTTATGCCCATTCTGTGAAATTTGATTTGCCTGCCTTAACTGCTGGATCAGTCTCTGTCATGTCTCTTGCCTGAGAGACACATGCAGCACCTCCTTTTTTTGTGATCTGGAAATAACAAATAACTTTGCAAACAATGGTATCTACGTTTCTCGCTTCCCATGCTTGCATGAGAGAATGTGTGATTGCCATCAAACTCTTAAAATGACAATGCCAGATGTAGAATGCCTAAGAGCAAAATACAGCAGTGATTAAACCTGTATATATCATCCATTCATGGCAGCTAGGAATGTAAGAACATAGAACAGCTATGCAAGTCCAGCCAAAAGTCCATTGAAGTCTATAACCCAGCTCTGGCAGCACCTCTAGCAGATGCCCAGGGTAGAGTGTATGAATGGGTGAAACACAAAGCTGTTGTGAAGTTGGGACTTCCTCAATGTACCAAACTATATATTGGGGATTAATATATAGGTATGAGGATTGTTGTAGACCTATCAAATACACGTAGGAAACTGTGAGCTACTAGATTTTAGTTCAGATCCATCACAGAAGTCAGTCTGACTTCTACTGCGTCATGAAAGTGAGATTTCTTTTGGATAGTCCTCCAGCACTAATGAACTTCACATAGATAATGATTTCTTCTTGAATAGATGAGGATAAAATTTAGACCCCAGACCATTTACATAGTAAATATCTTGAATTCTCTGCCCATATTCTGAAGAATTAGCACTAGAAGTAAAAAACAAGGGACGATATAGTTGGAACTAGAATGTATGTACAAGAAGCAGGAGCAAAGCATATAGCCACTGCCATGGCAGGAATGGGCTGAAATAGTGACAGTTTTGATGAGTTATGGAATTGGAAGCACTATGACTGCTTCCACTGGTCAGCAAAGGCTCTGCTTCCAATAATACCAGGATTTGGCCCCTCCAGTAGCAGTTACAGGACAGTTCCCAATGCAAAGCTTCATTGAGCTCAGGCTGCTCCCATTTACACCAGTTCTTTCCAAGCATGCTTAGCCAAAGCAGCCGACTCGTGTTCTGTGTGCTGAAGGCTGTGCGCCGATGCTGCAAGGCAGGAGGACACAGCAGCGCGTTGGGAGCCTTGCCTCCTACACGCCTGTACTCCTGTGATGCAGAATGCACAGGAATTTGCTCTGTAGCTGCAGTGGTTGGAGGAATTCCTCACTGTCTGCAGAAGCTGTTCTCTTCAGTAGCAGTACCGCTCTCTTCATTTGGCTCAACAAGAAGTACTCACCAGGCAGCACAACAGCAATGGTCCAGCACTACGTCAGCGTAAAGTTACCAGGGTAATGGACTTTCCGCGTCGGTATCATCAGCAAAGAATCCACGTCTGCAGGAAGACAAGATAGCCACTTCCATACGTACTGCACACGCCATCCATGCCTTTCAGACCCGGCTGAGTGTCGTCCTGTGGATAACAAGTCTTGGCAAACAACTGAGAAAGATTCATCCTGGAGAAGTAGCAGGGTTTGAGTTTGAATGCAGGAGAGGCACATTGCAGGTTTCCAAATGGATGTCTTTTTCCAGATGGGTTTTTTGTCCCTTTAAATACTGTTGGAGTAAAAACTTTCCAAATAGATGATGTGGTAAATCAAAGAAAACCAGTCTAGTATTGGGAAAGTAGCCGCCTCTTACTCATCTTCTAAAAAATGATTTGAAAGCCTTTATTCAGAACTTCAGAAAAGGGTGTTGCTGGGGCTGCTGCCACCTTTACTGTGAGGCACAATACAGTATAACATGCGGTGCTGTAAAGGAACTCTGTTGGATAAAAGGGCCTGAGAGATCTTTACCATTTACTTAATGAACGTGTAGGACTCCTGGTGTCCTCTGCAGCGGGCAAAGGAGCTGCCTGGGTGTCTCTGGCTCACACGAGGAAGTGTCACAGAGAAGGATAAAGGGAGGATGCACCGGAAAGCTGCATTTCAGCTCCTGTAACACTCTCAGGCTGAGGATGGCCTTTGCATTTGGTTGTAAATCACTTTGCAACTCTCTTGCAATATGTCTCTGTCCCTCCTCTGAGGGTTGCTATTATTAATTTGACATTTAGGCAGGTAGAAAAAACAAAGCCAAGGACTGTTAAAGGTTAACACTGATGGTATCATTACATCACGGAAGCAAAAAGCACCTTATCGAAACAGTGTAAGTTAGAGATGGCAAAAAGACATGAAGGTACACATAGGGAGGTCTGGGACTTTAGCCTAGCTCCCAAACGACAAAATCCTCTTAAACTTGAGAGTTTTCCCTGTGTGACACTTTGACAACTACTGATAAAGCATTAAAATTGTTCTCTTCTTCTGGTTCAGGACAAACACACAGGTGCTACGAAGCAAGGCACTGTAAAAGTATAAGCTAGTCTCGTGCAGTGAAAAAAGCCCATAGGAATAATACGAGAATAATGGGTGGTTTGGGGAGATCCAGGATGAAGAGAACTGACCCGTCTGTTGCATCCCAAGTCTCTCCTGCTGGGGAAAGACAATGCCATCTTCTTATGGGATAGGGATATTGAAAAAGCATGTCAGAGAATTAAGGAGCAGAGCTGTCACTGAGTTTCAATGAGGGAGATTTTTCAAGTTTTGTAGGTCAAAGCTAATAGGCTTTGGGTTTTTTTTCTTAATTATTATACCAAGTCCGAGAGCTGTGGAAGACACAACATCTTTCATCTGCTGCAAGCTCAAGTCAGGTAGGATAACGTCCTTCTGTCAGAACACATTGCCGTACACTTCAGGTTGCTTTCATCTACCCCATCATATTTCCATAGGTTAGGTGTTCATTTAGAAAGGACCTGAAACCACAATAGGGAGCTGCAGGCACTGAGAGTACCTTTCAGGAGCTTCCACAGGAGCAAAACTGTCTCTGCAAGCTAAATGCTGCAAATACTCATGCAGGAGTATCTTAGAGGAAAGATACTTTCATGATGCTTTACTGAACAGCTTGAGGAGCAGGGTGGTTCATTTTTTTTTAAATCTGAGAAGACTGAGGGACAGAGATTGTCCCTTTTCTCCTTTTGCACCATCCAGGAGATACACAAGTAATGCAGGATATATAAAACTGTGACCAGAATTGGGAGTTCCCAGGCAGTGGTTGATGTGCCTGCTGCTCCTGGTGCTGTGAGGGCAGCAAGAGCCACCTCAGTCCTTGAGACCCAAGACACAGCTTTCTTGGGATCTTACTACTCCTGTCTGCTGGTAGCTGCTTGCATTTAAATTTGTGAAGAGGTGCACACTCTCACCTGAGTAAAAGAGTTTTTAGAAGTTTGTGTTTTATCTTGAAAAGCAAGAAGTTATAGATGGAAAACAGGGGCGGACATGACTAGAATGAATTGATCTTCGCTGTCATCTGTAGTTTTGACTGTGTTTATGCCTTTACAAGCCTAGATTTGGCTGCAGGATGTGCAAGAGGTGCATGCAGAGAGACCAACGGATGAAGTTTACCAAATGCTGTATATAAGAAGAGAGAATCTCTGTGTGTTTTCTCTTCTTCCAGGAGTGTCCTTGTTCCCAGTCTCTGTCAAAGCTTCTGCTGTGGTCTGTGCTTTAAAGTGATAACATCCCTGTAAACAGCAGCATAGAAGTGAAAAGGATACTCTCCTACCTAATTTTAGAATTATTTGGTTTCTTTCCGACTGGGAAACGGGGTTTTTTTTATTCTGCTTTGGCTTTAGTTCTGTTTGTTGTGTTTGTCCCTAAGAGGAGAAAAATACTGTATCTTTAAATTAGGAGTAGCTGAATAATGAATCTTGGGCAGTGAAAAGGCTAATGTGCTGTGGAAGAGAAGGAGTTTAATCTAATTTAGTTGGAGGGTGTCTGTCTGTGGTGTTGTTTTCTGGACTGTGGGAATAGAGGAGGGAAGCTGCCCCAGTGAATGGTTCCTCCTGAGCCAGAATCAGTGGGGAGTCCCTTAGATGCCACTGATCCGAAGCCAGGCCATGAAAAGGGGATTAAAGAAATGTTCTGATTTGCAATTCACACTAATGCACCCCGTCGAACCTTTGGTAATATTTCAAACCACATTTCAAGGGAAGTGCCCTTAAAATAGCCAGCTAAATTGTATTAGAGCAATACTATACAACCCACTCACCCATTTATGATTTGTTTTTGTTTTTAATTCTTTTAACTGTTGGTGGTGGTGGCTCTCTGAGGTAATTAAAACTTTTGTGCATTGTGACTATTCGCACTCGCCTGGGAATATTTCTCAGTATGCCTGTCCTACTAGGCAGGCGTGTTTATTTAAATTTGGGAGGAAACCTGCTACAAAGATTCTGTGGCTAGGAAAAGATAAACCCATTTGGTTTAAAAAGCAAACGTTTTTCTGTTAGATTTGTGAATTTCCAGTGGAAATGCGGCGAGAAAGGCGGGCTTCTGAAATCGCTTGTGTAGTCATCAGCTTCCCAGTTTCTTTAGGTGTGACCTTCTTTCTTTTGCAGTTGCCATCTTCTGCAGGGCTAGCAGTTATTTAAAAACGTGTGTGTTAGAATTTGTTACCAGAATGAAACATGTGTCAGATGGAAGGAGGGAAGCAGTTTAAAAGTGTTGGAATGAACGAATGCAAACGCAGATGAGGGCAGGATTATTGACTGTACTAACATTATTTTTTAATGTCAGGAAAAGCTGGCCAAAAATATCAAACCAAAAAACCAGCTACATCTGCAGCCTTCCGACACATGGGATCGTCGATACCAGTTCTCGTTCTGTCACAGCACACTGTTGTGAGTCGTAATTTAGACCATTTTACTAAAAATCTTTAATGTATTAATTAACTCTTCAGCTCCCCAAGCCTATCGTTTCATTCCTCTTTGCTGCTGAAGCGTCAGAACACTTTATCTCAAATGGATTATTTGGGGTTTCTTTAATCCCATTTCAGAAACCCTCGCCTAGCGCTGTAATTTCCGTTGACTCCAACATGTATGGAGTAGAATGCAACTTTGATTTTCACCATTGCCCATATCAAAGTATTTTATTACACAGTCCCTGCAATAGATTACACAGTGTTAAACTTTGCCACTGCAGGGACTGGGGGAGCTGGTGCCTTTCTTCTTGTCTTGTTTATGGCTTGCTTTACCTACAAAACACTTAGTTATGGTTTGAGGTATGACACGCCTTGTTAAATATTCAGGCTTTTTAATCTTTTGCTTACGGGACAGAAGAAGAGCTGGACTTTAAGATACAGATGATTCCTCTGCAAATTTTTGGAAGGTGACGGGGAGATGGATAGCTGGAGGGAAAAATGCATCTTTCCTGTGGGTTGGCACATTATTTGAAATCATGTTTAATTATAAAGTTTCATTAAAAATCTTTTGCTTAAAATTTTAGAAGCCTAATAAGATTTCCATTAATTTAAACATATCACTATTCCCACAACGGCCCAAATGCTTTCTTTTTCCTCTTTCATCCATGGTTAAATATGTAAATAAAATGTCTAAAGTCATTCTTCAAAGAAGACAAAAGAAAAAAGAGCTGAGGGAAAAGACAGCCATAAAATTCCTCCCAATTCTCCATAACATTTGCCAGAGGGGGGCCAACTACTAGCCAGGGCCTAGCAGCAGGGGTGCCTGGCTGCTCCATAGAATCACACATCTCAAATCCCACACACAGGAGAAAAAAAATAAAATAAAATATCTTTTCAGCTACAGCCATCAAAAGGCTCTTTTCATTTATTAGTTACAGAGGTATCTTCCAGTTGCTGATTTCTCAGCACTCTCATTTTTCTGTAATAATGTTCTATTTGCTCGTTTCTCTCACTCAAGCTCGTAGAAAGGGAGATGCCCCGAGATGGCTCTTTAAAAATATAGAAAGTAAAATAAATGATCTAAAGCAGGATGCAGCAGCTAAAATAATGGCTAGAAAAACAAAGCTGATTTAAGCAGGCACATAAAAGATCAATTAAGAGAGACACAACTACAAAGGTTGAGGGTTCTCTCTCCCCTCCCCCCCCCCTTTTTTCCCCCCTCACTTTCATTTTTATTTCTTTTTGCTACTTAGGAGAGAAAGGTGGCTATCAGTGCTGTAGATGAAAACAGGCCATGTTTTATTTCATGTACTTTTTCTAGATTAATGTGAGTGGTGATATAACAGGCTTTTCAAAAATGCTTGTTGTGGAAAGAAAAGAAGACTCAAAACCAAGCTCCCAAACAATCAAGTTGAACAAAACAAATATTGAGTATGTTCACCTTATGCATTATTTAAATTCTACTTGTTATTATTATTTAAATTCCACTTTTTAAAGTAGAATTTACTTGTCCCTTGTAAAAGCTTTCCCCACACTTCCCTACTACCCCCAACTGAGCTCTCCAGAAGAGGAATCAGGACGCATACAAATACTAAGAAAACAGGCTCAGATTAATGAAGAATGGAAATGCCCCAACACACCCTCTGTCTCCTCCTCTCTCTCTCTCTCTCTCTCTCTCTCACACACACAGACACTCAAATAAATAAAGTTGGGGTTTTTTCTTTCTGCACATAACACTGCCTGCTTTTTAACATTCCCTAAGGGATCCAAAAGTGCCCAAGGAAAGGTCAGCCCCTAGGACCAGCACTTTATAAGTATAATCTCCTCGATCCCCTGAAAACCCTCGGGAAGAAGGACTACAGTTTTAAACCGTGTTTATGGCTTTTACTTCGAGGCAAAACCAAGCCACATCTTCAGGGTTTTCAAAGACAAACATTAGCTCTGGTTTGTTGTCCCTGCTTGGATCCATTTCACCCTTATCACTATTGAGGAAGCCAACAGTTTCCTTTCTAGAGCCTGGTGGGGTATTAACTCTGACCCTGCGGGATTTGGTAGTTTCCAGGAGAATCCGTGTTCTCTTCGATAAGAACCAGGCACTAATGGAGAGAAGCCCGGTTTGTGTGGGTGAGCATGAATGAAGAGAAAGAGAGATTTTCCTCCTTCATTAATATGTTCGCTAAAACTAAGCTCAAAGGAGGAAAAAGGGAAAAAAACCAAACCAACCCGAAAAAACAAACCCAAACCAAAGGAGAGCTAATCTTTTGACTCCTGATCACAGGGCTCCTTTTCAGTCTGTAAAATTGTGAATTATAGTCTGGCTTGGGGTTTGACTTCCTCCTCCGCGCTCTGATAGACCCAGAGCAGAATAAATCTCAGAGTTTAACTTAAAAAGTAAATACAGCTCGCCGTAGGATGATCTCCGTCTCCACAATCTGTCAGTACCTGTTCTATAGTGGATGAAGTAACTTTCTTAAGGGCATGTCTCGAGTCCTAAGAGGACCCTAAGAGGGTTTCTTATTTAAGGAAGACAAGTAGGGGGGAGGGAAGAAAGACACCTTTCGAGCGATGCCATACTGTACTTAAAACTACAATCAGGCACTTTTCTAGCAATCCTGCCTGTCCCATTCATGTAAGGAATTCGAGACAAAAGCTCGACATTTGGAAACAGCTGAGATTCCAGGCTGAAAAGCGACCAGGTTTTACGACCCTGGCAGCGAAGAGTTTACAGCACTCGCCATCAAACACATCCTCCTCCCCACAGCCTCCCTGCTAAAGCCTTGCCCCCCCTCCAATAAAGGCAGGCGAGGAGGCAGCACCTTCAGCCCCTCTGATCACAGAGCCGGAGGCTGCAGCAGCTCTGCCGGGCTCCCACCTGAGCTGCCGCCTCGCACAGAAAAGAGCTCGTTAAACTTTCAAGGGAGGGCACCGGGAGGGAAAGGAGAAAGGAAGGAGAAGACAGAAGGAAAGAGCAAAAACAAATGGGGCTTTTTCTAATCTGTGCCGATCAAGAAGAACCTGGTGGGGGTCCTTAAGGAGGTTTCAAGGCGTTCCGAGCGATTGGAAAGTAAATCGCCGTGGCAGCTTCACCTTTCTCATGCAAAGTGGATGGCGTAGGCGAGGCGGATCCTCCACAGGGCTGGGCTTTTTTATTATTATTTAATTTATTTTTTTTTTATTTTATCCTTGGACTCAAACGCCTCCTAAAATCCCCAGCTGCTCCGGCCCCAGGAGTTTCTGCTAATGCGGGGGGAGCGAAGCAGACACACACAGACACACACAGACACAGAGACACGAGCCAGCCCCGCTCTGCCCAGCGCAGCACAGCCGACCTATTGCAGACCCAGACCAGAGGGCGGCGAGAAGGGGAAAGGAGGGGGGGCGGAATTTTCAGGCCCCCCTCTTCAATGGCTTTAGATAATTCCTCCTCCTCCTTCTTTATTCTGCACCCGGATAAGCCAATCCCCACCTCTCGGCAAGAAAGTGCGGAGCTGTGACCCGTTCCGGGGAGAGGAAAATCCCAGGAGAAATCGACTGCACAGAGAAGCCGCTCGGGACTTGGGAAGTTGCAGCAGGGACCACTCGAATCTGTCTGACCCGACCCGCTCCGGCATCGAGGAAGCGTCAGCGGGAAGGAGGAGGAAAACGGGGAGGAGGAGTGCTGGAAAGCTGGAAAGCCGAATCGCAGAAGTGAAAGCTCAGGGAAGAAGAAAGTTGCCGGGCTCCCCGCAGTAAGTTTTGCGCATCTGTGCGCTGGGGGTCCCCGGGCTGGTCCCGGCCGCCTCCCCCCAACCCGGGGCCTGTGCTGAGCCCGGGCTATGCCCCGCCGTGAGCCACCGGCACGACCCGCACTGCTGCGCCTGAACCGGGGGCGATGCTGGCCCCGGCAGGAGCCCCGCGGGCGCTGAGGTGACCCCGCCGGGACGGACGGTCGGAGGGACAGAGGGAGCCGCGCTGCCGCCACAATGGGGCCATCGAGCAGCAGCTTCGTGCGGCGGTTCCTGGTGCTGTGCTGCCTGCCCCGCGTCTGCACCGGCATCAGCTCCATCGACGCTGACCGCCCCGGGGACGGGAGGTGCCAGCCCATCGAGATCCCCATGTGCAAGGACATCGGGTACAACATGACGAGGATGCCGAACCTGATGGGACACGAAAACCAGAGGGAAGCTGCCATCCAACTGCACGAGTTTGCCCCGTTGGTGGAGTACGGCTGCCACAGCCATCTGAAATTTTTCCTCTGCTCTCTCTATGCCCCGATGTGCACTGAGCAGGTTTCTACGCCAATCCCAGCCTGCAGGGTGATGTGCGAGCAGGCGAGGCTTAAATGCTCCCCGATCATGGAGCAGTTCAATTTTAAATGGCCGGACTCCTTAGACTGCAGCAAACTGCCCAACAAGAACGACCCCAATTACCTGTGCATGGAGGCCCCCAACAACGGATCGGATGAACCGCCCAGAGGGTCCAGCATGCTGCCGCCCATGTTCCGCCCGCAGCGGCCCAGCGGTGGCCACGATCTGCAGCAGCACAAGGACAACCTGGGCAGAACCTCCTGTGAAAACCCTGGCAAGTTCCACCATGTGGAGAAGAGTGCTTCCTGCGCACCGCTCTGCACTCCAGGGGTTGACGTTTACTGGAGCAGGGATGACAAACAGTTTGCTGTCATTTGGATTGCCATCTGGTCCATCCTGTGCTTCTTCTCCAGTGCTTTCACTGTCCTCACTTTTCTGATAGATCCTCAGCGTTTCAAGTACCCCGAGAGGCCCATCATCTTCCTCTCCATGTGCTACTGTGTCTACTCTGTGGGGTACATAATTCGCCTCTTCTCGGGTGCTGAAAGTATCGCCTGCGATAGGGACAGCGGCCAACTCTATGTCATCCAGGAAGGACTGGAGAGCACTGGCTGCACCATTGTGTTCCTGGTTCTGTATTACTTTGGTATGGCAAGTTCCTTATGGTGGGTAATCCTGACTCTGACCTGGTTTCTGGCAGCTGGGAAAAAATGGGGACATGAAGCAATTGAAGCAAACAGTAGCTACTTTCACTTGGCAGCCTGGGCCATCCCGGCTGTGAAGACCATAATGATTCTAGTTATGAGAAGGGTGGCTGGAGATGAGCTGACTGGGTTGTGCTATGTCGGAAGCATGGATGTGAATGCCTTGACAGGGTTTGTGCTCATTCCTTTGGCTTGTTATCTAGTCATTGGCACTTCTTTCATTCTTTCTGGGTTTGTGGCCCTTTTCCATATCAGGAGGGTGATGAAAACAGGTGGAGAAAATACTGACAAGCTGGAGAAACTTATGGTCAGGATCGGTGTCTTCTCAGTCTTGTATACCGTGCCTGCAACTTGTGTGATCGCTTGCTATTTCTATGAAAGACTTAACATGGAATATTGGAAAGTTGTGGCAACTCAACAGAAGTGCAAGATGAACAATCAGACTAAAAATCTAGACTGCATGATGAATAACTCTATTCCAGCAGTAGAAATCTTTATGGTCAAAATTTTTATGTTACTAGTTGTGGGCATTACTAGTGGTATGTGGATCTGGACTTCCAAGACTCTTCAGTCCTGGCAAAATGTTTGTAGTCGAAGATTAAAGAAGAGAAGTAGGAGAAAACCTGCAAGCGTTATTACAAGTAGTGGAATCTACAAAAAACCTCAACATCCACAGAAAACTCACCTTGCAAAATATGAGTCGACGTTACAGCCACCCACTTGTGTGTAACCGGGTTTTAGGAAGGACTGTATCACACCTTACAGGCCTGACACATGTCCACAGTAGCAGCCAGAAATTAGGAAATAAATGGTGGTTTGGGCTTTTTTTGTCAGAACAGTTTAATATCTCAAGGCAAAACACTGTATCATGCTGAATTCAGTACCTGGTGAAAAACTGAAGGTAAATCTACTTATGGAAGGGTTTTTGGTGAAACAAATATTGTGAATTAAAACAGCTGCTTCTGTTACTAATGTGTAGTTAAAGACTTAATCCAGCCCTCAGGTTCATTAAACGATCCCCACATCTTATTTAATTTTTCACGTAGCTAAACTGGACTTCCTACAGGTTCCTGAGTAACAAAGTATAGTCAAGTTTTATGGAGCAATGAGCTGATTTTAAAAGTGCCCAAGTGAGAATTGTCTCTTTCGGGAAACTGGGGTCCCAAGGAGCTCTGTCCTCAGTGACTGCGCTGGCTCTGAAAGCAACTTCCGTGCTAACTTCAAAAAGAAAGAGAGAGAGAGAGAGAGAAATCCAAAATCCTTTACAACTCAGCTAGTGGGTTTGGAGTGCCTAAAAATAGGTCCGATCTATAATGCTCACCAATATTCTTTCACTAGAAGAGAAACTTCCTGCACCAGACACAAACTTTGTGAATAAGAATAATGTGCAATACATTTTTTTTCTTTCCATGACATGAAAAGAGAAACAAGTATTTTGCTGTACATAAAGACAACAAAAGAAACCTCTTAACAAAAGAACTAAGAGGTCTAGTCCTCAGAAACCCTTTCGTGTTACATTTTGTGGCTTTTTAATGGAAATCAAGCCAATGTTATACACGTTTGGACTGATTTGTGCAAAAAAAAAAAAAGGCGGGGGGGGGTGGGGGGGGGCTCAATTCAAAGAGACCCAAAGGGCTTATTGACTCTTTCTATTGTTAAACAAATTCTCACTATGAATAGATCAAGAAGCACTAGATTCTGCAAAGGGAAGCTTTGTATAGAGTGATGCTCTTTACTGTGCTGGGGGGGTGGGGGGGGCACAGTTACGTGCTGTATATATTTGTAATATACAATTATTTTTCATGCTCCACTATTTTATTAAAAATAAAATATGTTCTTTAGTTTGATAATCTTGTGTGTTCTAACCTTTGTGCTTTGTGGTTAATAAACTTGTTTTCTCAATTACTTGATAAAAGCACACTTGGAGTATAACAGCTGTTGTTACACTCGCCAGCAAGTATAAAAGCAGATAGGACTACGATTTACTCAAAAGAAACTGCAGGTTGGCAGTAAATAAATGGATTTTGAAGTTGCACCTTTCTGCGAGCCTCTGCAACTGCGAAAACCGAATGGGAAGAAGCTTTAGTGATGTAAAAGAGCTGCAGTGATGTAGAGTAGAACCATGTTTACAAAGCACTGAGATTACAACGATGATCCTTGGTTAACACCCCTTTAAAATTTGCATAGGGGACGCTCAGCATGTTAAGAATAGCTGGCTCGCTTCGGCTGGGTTTGAACACGATTCGGCCTCTAACTCTTCGGGAACTCGGTGTTTTCTCCCACAATCACAGTTAATTGGAAAAAGACTTTCGTAAAAGCGTGAGAAAGAAAAAGAGGAATACAGAATTCGGCTACTACTTAAAGAAAACTATCTGATAAAGTTAAAGCTGTAAATGCATTTCTAAAATTTCTTCGGTGGAGCATGATTTTGTATGAACCCGAAGTTTTCCCTGCAGATAACTCACAGGCTCTGTGGTCACCCGGGGAGTGACAGGAATGCAACCTTACTCACACAGGCTGTCCTAGGAAGCCCATTATCAGGTATCTCAGCACAGAAACAAAAGAGGTCTTGGTGGACTCGGGTAGACTGAGGATCCATGTGACAGTCACCTTGTCGATAGGAGCTGTAACAAAAGGGTCTGCATCAGCAGTCCGGGGTTTCAATCTGTCTCTAGCGACATGTTTTTATCCTTTCGCAGCCTTTTAAAATGTCTCTAGCAAGGGCTGGGAACTCGAATAACAAAAATAATGTTCAAGTATTACTAGTAATCTTTGTGTCTAAAGTGCACATATGCAAAGCAGCTTTCAAGGTAGAATTTGTCTCGGGGGGAAGAGGAAGTGTATCTTTCCGCCTTTGTGCCTATGTGCCACTGTTTGACAGAAGCTTTTGGATGCCCTGGAAGTTAATCCTGTCAGCACACCCTGCTGGAGCTGAGAGAAGGCATCGCCCCAACCAAACCCACTTCTGGAAGTACTGAGTTAGAGAGCCTTGGCATCTGCCTGTGTCTTAGTCGGGATCAACTACGTTAGAGCCTAAGACATACAGAGCTTTAAAACAGCCAAAGCAGAGTTGTGAACTAAGCTGTACATTGCCCCAGGAACCCTTCACATCTGTGGTTTGTCACGCCTTGTGCCACCTTGCCAGTCACATATGTGCTCACACAAATTCCATCTCTGACGTAAAGGGTAGCACTGGTTTTGCCAGGGGCAGGTTTGTTTAGAAAATGGTTTCAGGCTTCCTTCTCAAATACAGTAACCACCGAAATAAACATTATCTGGTTTTGTAGACTAGACAATGATTTGCTTTCACTGTCAATCGTCTGCTTATACAGTCTGCTTAGGGGATTCTGGAAAAGAGGAAAAAAATGAAGAAAGATGTGGTTGAATTCCTGCTGCTACTCGGAGTATAATCAGTTGTCAGCTTAGGCTCTTCATTGTCACCAGAGCAGAACTGCATTTCTTCTCTCAAAGTGCCAGATCTGGATGCTTGCCTGGATGCATCGTGTTGCAAATAGATTCCTGCCCAACTGCAAACTAAGTATTTAGGTTTTATTTCAGATTTGCACGTATTCAGGATTTATTTTTCTTTTTTTACTGCTAAGCAAAGTAGGCTCTTCAAGTCTAGAGTGATGCAAGGTGTCATTGCATCGGGACTAATGTGCCATAACTGCAGCAGAGTGTGTTTGTCTCTAAGGAGTCTCAAAAATTAATTGATGTAGAATGTGTACTTCTTACTGTCCCATAACCTCTAACAGTCTTAACAGTTCACTGTTGAATTTGCTATTTAAGGAACCGGAAGCCTACAACTGTTGAAGGAAAGCTCTGTGCTTATTTTCACAACATTAGGTGGTTTAATATAGGGCTATTAATAATTCAACAGATGATGTTTTTCTGGTCTTCGAAGGCTGTATATTAGTTAAATTATAATTGTAATTAAAAACTCTTCAAGAAAATATCACTAAATACATTCTATATTAAAGTTCTTTACTTTTCACTGACATTTTATATTTTAGTAAAATCATACTTGTATTTTTGTTCATTCAATTTTAAAGGGTTTTTCTCTAAGTATTGCCAAGGCCTTTTGGGTATTTGCTTATGAGCAGGCTTTTAGAAAACTATCTATATCTAGAAGTGGATGCATTAATAGTTCATTCATTGAGAAGTGAACTTGCTGAGGATGGAATACGAGTCCAGACTGTTCTTCTTCAGAGGATATTTGATCACGGCCCCGTGGCATTTATCAGATGAAAATATCTCCAAAAAAAACTAGTGTCCACATACACTGTACCTTAGGAATCCGATGCTGGCCGCAGGATGCTCTGGTCAGTCCCGTAAGAGCTGTAGACAAGGATAGACACGGATATAAACTATCTCCAACTGTGTGGGTTGTAATGGTGCAGATTATGTAGAGATTCACATGCTAGGGGAAGGTAGAAGAGGGGGACAAAGTTCCTTTTTTATTTTGCAAGGGCGTAGCTTGGTGGAATAGTTTTGTTTATGAAGAGAGATTACTGAGGTAGGAGCGTGAGATCAGCAGGGAAACATGAGGTTCAGAAAAAAAACCCCAATAAAATTCTATTTTTACACTAATAAGAGGCTTGTCTCTCAGTGAAACATTGATGCTTCTTACAAATAGAAATCAAATTAAGCTCAGCAGTTGCAAGGGTTAGCTTTAGGTATGACGTATTAATAGACTTTGAACAGCGCTCAGTCAAAGAATGTTCAGATCTCTTATCAGATTGTTCCCAAAGTAGCATTTCATATGTATGTTATTATGAAGCCATTATTCACATATGGCTGTCATCCCATGGCTTCAGACTCTATCAGAAGCTCAGTAACAACAACCCCTGTAACATACACCCTTCTTACTCGAACACTTAAAATCCATGGCTTCAAGGGGATAGTTCTGTAATGATGGGATATTATGTGCTCAGGTGGTCTTTTGATGACAGGTGGTCTCCAACAACAGATGGCCTCAAAGGAGGAACTTCAGCGCGTTTTAGTTTAAAACATTTACACATTTCTTTTAAAAAAAATTTGAAATGTTATCCTTGTGTAGTGTTCTTAAGTATTTTAGACAGAGTAGCCAAGTTATTAACACTGACAGATGATAAATCAGGACATCCTTTAAAAGGTGGGTGATGGTGATTATGTGGTCTTGGAGCTTGCTTTGATCAGAAGTGACAGGCCTGTAAGGTCTGTGCCACTCAATCCCCCCTGAAGGGAGATCAGCACCTGTTTGCACTTTGAGGCTCCTCTACCTCCCACTGCCTTCCAGCACTATTTCATCTTTTTAACACACTTGATGTTGATTGGCTTTAAGCAAAGTCATTATTCATTTACAAAACACTCCTTGATGGAGCGTAGTCAAAACTGTTGTTCAGTAGCCCTGTTTGTGCGGTACAGTTAAGGTTGTATCAACATTCCCTTTACCAAAGCTCTGTTTTCAGCCAGGGCCAAGCCAAATCCAGCCTGTGAGCTAACATTAGCCGGGTTCCCTTCTTTTCTCCAAACATTATTATGCACTGCCCACGAGTCTGTTCACCTCGAGCTTCCCATATCTTTGGGTGTTTCTCCAGAAAAGACGTATGATCGGGTTTGTGAAACAAGCAGATCCTGGTTTGGTGATCAGATTTTAGCTTTGTTCCACACAGCTTTGTCTTGGAGATGTAGTGGCTCTTTCTAGAAAAAATTACACCAACAAGGCTTTGAGTTCATCGTGGGTCCTGTGACAGAGCATCGACATCCGTCTCCGCTGATCGGCCGGTGCTGCACGTGCAGGGCTTTGGGATGGCCTGGCCAGTCTTGGTGCAAACACACACTGCAGCCAGTGGTAGCTCATTAGTTAATTCCAGTGTGTCTGAGAACAGATGTGCTTCGTGCCGGTCTGGTTTGGGAGCCCAGTTCTGCTTTTCCTGTAGTAGCAAAGCTAAAGCTTAGGGGAGTTGCACATCAAAGGTGGGACCAAGCGATAGTTACGTGTATTTGTAAGGCATTGTTTAAAAAGGAATTCCTTCAATTTGTTGTCACTAGTTTCTTCCTTCTATTCTTCGAGATCTCCACAGAGATCTGCTCCACCGAACTCAATGGGTGTCCAGCTAAATTCAGCGTACGCTTTGAAACGAACTTCCTATCTCAGGGCGAGCACGTGCTGCAGGAAAGCCATTATTTTGAGAGGGGTTTCTTTTCCACATCAGAGCACTTTTTAAAAGTCCCAATAGGAAAGACATTCATTAAATTGTTTCAATTATATTTTCAAAACGTGCTACTGTATTAGAACCAAACGTTAGGCCGTTTCAAAATGAAACTCAGAAATATCAGGTGTTGACAGTGTTGGAATGAGGTGAAAACAATTTTATTTCAAATGTGTTTAAGCTGTTTGAGAACACTGCAGTTATATTTATTGCAGGATGCTCAATATTAATGGATTAATAGATCTGCATTTCCTGCTGGTAGAATAACCCCCCACCCCAAATATTCTTCAGTCAGTTTACATCTTTGCCTGTCAGCCATCCTTTTCTGAGGGGCTCAGACCCTGAGTATCCACCGGAGCTAACGATGAGCAGGAACATTTCGAGTTGAGCCCACAATGTGCTCCTTGTTTCTTCTTTTCTTCACAGATCAGCACTTCTGTTTCCCTTCCCCTGTCTTCCACTGCTGATCAGTCTTTCATCATCTGCATGTGACTCGCTTCTCTTACCCTCCTCTCAAGTGATCCCATCCCTTTACTCTCTAATCTGCCCACACACAGCTTTCTGTGATACTGTCCAGTAGCTGTGACTGCTTTGAGCTTTTTTTGTTCAACATAAACCAAAAGATATTTCAAAACTTGTGTTTTATCTTTCTTTTTGGATAAGAACTGCAGTAAGAAACAGAGGTTCAAAGTTCTGAGCTACCAAAGGTGCTGATGAACACAGGAGACTGTGAAGAAGAGACTGCCAGTTCAGAGCAGGTGCCTAAAGCCTGAAAATACTCTTTTGTTGAAGACTGGCATTGTTTGGTTCTGTCTTGTATATTTGTTATTTTATGTTTCCTTTATCTGAGAATAATATCTGCCTCTGTGAAATAATAAACAGGAAAGGGAGGAAGAACATTCGATCAATTGATAAAACAGGGAAAAACCCCACCTTGCTCTCAAAAGCTTTTAGCCTGAGGAGAGGTTTGTGTGCCTCAAAGCTTGCAGGATTTTCCCAGCTATACCCAGCTGGTCTAATAGAAACATTCCAGCTGCTTCAGCCAATCTTTTCTCATATCCTTAGTTCCTCACAGCTATAGTAAGGCTGCACGTAAAACTACTTCACGAATAGCAATTATGAGACTGATTGTGACCTTCACGGTTCTTTAACGTTAATTAAATTTAAAAACTGGACTGTGATGACTACGATCATTTGCTAACTTTAGAAATCACAGCACTGAAATCTGGACCAGTTCTACCATTTTTCTTCTTTTTGTGATTGTAGTGAATCTGGTCAAAGTGTTTTTATTTCATGTTGTCAGCGTTTTGCCTTGTAAATGGCTTTTTTAAACAAAGGACGGATTTCTATTGAGGCTTTAGGCTTTTTAATTACTGTAGGTGTGGGGAGGTTTGTTTCAATCCTGTCATCTTTTTTCTTTTTTAAATTACATAAAAGAACCTTTTTTTGTTCTTCAGGATACTGATTTCAGTAATGAGACACGACAGTTTCCCTAGACTTCTCATCCTTTCGCAACAATCTCCGTGCAGCCTTTTAGTTTCTTCAAGAAGCCTTTCTTGTTTGACACAAGACACGTCGGTAGCGTTTTCATAAGTTATTCATTGACCATCAGCAGAGAATAAAAAGCAAGCTGCGTTGTCTACAGATGAGATTTAGGCTAACTCGATCAATTTGAAATGGGATTTTAAAACTTGGTAATGAAGTTGATGCAATTCCCAGCGTAGGCACGGTGATAGCCATGAAGGCAGAGCACTGGACCAAGCAAAGTAAATCTGAACAGTGGGGTTTGGATGATCAAGTCTCACTTTAGATGGTATTGATCTCATAAATGTTTTTAGGTGGTTTTAGTAATTTTCCCCTTCAAAATTGTGGCTATTGAAGTGTAATGTGAGGACCAGGAGGGTAACGCAGGAGTACCATCTGCTGTATCTTTATGACTATTTAAGCTAATAGGTTCTGCCCATTTATGGGACAGAACAGCTGCTGTGTTTGGATTTTTATTCCTGAACACAGCTCCCACATTGTCTAAGCTTTATGTCTTCTTTGTGAAAGCATAAAGTTACTTTGCATAAGACAGGCTGTTACCAACATGGTCATGGTTAAGAAGGGACAGTCAAAAACCTTTTCCTTAAAGTCAGCTTGGAGGGGGGGCTGTGTAAAACTTGCTCGCTCTTTCCTCTGTGCTCTCTCACGTCTTTGTAGAGCTCAGCTCTGAATTCCAGGAGGCGTGGGACAGACCCATAGATAGATTCTGTTAGTCCTGGGCCAATCATAAGCAAAGAAAGAAGAGACCACAGCTCGTGTTTCTTCTCTTCAGGACTTCAAGAATCTGAAGAACCTATGAGGGGAACTCTGGGAAAGCGACTTCTGAATCTTGAGTGTGTTAAGGTTGTCTTTGACAGCAAATGTCACAACGAACACCGAGGGTATTTGTTTGGAGTGGGTTTTAAAAAGTTAGTTCAAAGCTTGGCAAATTGTGAGTTCCTCCAACAGAAATAAAGGAGAAAGAAAACCAAGCACAGGTAGTGCGACCAGAACCACGGGAGAGGAGGAAGGAAGACACAAAGTGCCTCCCAGGAGTTGGCATTCTGTAAGTCCTAAAGGTAGAGGTACACAGCCTCCACTGCACTTTTTTCTCCTGTGCATTGATGCAATGGCTGTAAAATAACCTGGTTCCCAGGAGCTTTGGTTTCCATCATGGTGCTCTAACCCTCTGCTCTCCTCTCAGATAAAGAAATGACATTCACAGGTTTTGATCCCTGATTCACTGGTCATCGTTAAGCGTAGCGGTCTCCACAGATCCAGCGTCATGTGCAGCCAATGGGAAAGAGTATTGCTGTGTCACATCTCTTGTTAAATTGAAGTTGCCAGCGTATGTTTTCTGAAACAAGTTACAGTGCAGTGACAAGAGAAGGTTTGAACAATAATCCATTTCACAGCTCCGGCCACTACTGGTTTTGTTAATTATCTGGGGCAACAGGTTCTTCTGCGTGTTGCTTTGAAATTTCCACCCTTAGAGCCCACATAGTTTGGACTGTGAAGGGGTGTGTTATACAGCTCTTTGATCAGTTTTGAAAGTCACCCAAGGCCCTTCATTTGCAGGATATGATAAAACTAAGATTTTCAAGGAAGAAAGAAGTATGTTCTCCACTCCATTTTTTTAACATCCAACTTTGGCTTCATACGGACTGTTGATGGTTAGTGACCTCTGAACAAGGTACTTAATGAACCAGATTCTGCTTTTATTAAGTACTAGAGGAAACATCAGTGAGGTTGGGGGACTGCCACGTTTAAAAAGTGAAGGGAAGATCAGCTTAAAAATGACTGGACTGGGTCCAGGACTTTGTTTAGTTCAGCCCTCAGTAATCAGGAGCCGCCTATTTTGTCTCTGGACATACTGGCTATAGGAAGAAATGGAACAGTTGTGAGTCTGTCTTCCTCTTGTCATATTGCCATCACTCAGAGGGTTTCAGGCATGGCACAACTAACACCAAAGCAGAATCACAGCCAGAGCCAGTACTCAGTGGATGACATAACGCCCTGATAAAGGCAGATCCGTCTGGTCTAGAAATACTCTGTTTCCTAGAAACACAGAATTTTGAAAGCCACAGTTCACAAGTTGAGCGTTGGGTCTTCTATTTGCATTGTACAAATTCTGCACTCAGTATTGGCCTCCTAGAACCTCCACGTGTGTCTGGAGCCCAGAAATCCAACTAACGTGTTTGTTTGGTTTTTTAAACTTGGGAATGGTACAGCTCAAAAAGAGTGAAAGCACTGTAGTGACCTTTTTGTGAAACCTGCTGAAATGCTGTGAAATGGGTTTGTTTGGAGCTTTCATCTCTGCACTGCAGCCTCTGTGGATGGAAGGTCTCCACTGCAGAACGTGCCCAGATGAACTTTTAATGCCAGACAGGAGCACAGCTCAGGTCTTGGATTTCCCATCCTATAGTGAGTGATTCCTGTAGTACCTCATGCACAGTCCAAGTCCATGGAGGCATTCCTGTTTCCAGGAAGACGACCAGAACATTTTTGTTCCCATTACAGGAGCAGTGTACACTGGCAGTGGCAGCTCTGAAGCAGTTGGAAGTAATTTTAAGGTAGAAGAAGCTGGATCGGTTTGGCAACCCCTGTTTATGCCCCACTGCTGCAAGTAATCTCCATTTGACTGCTTGTTCCCACCTTCTTGTGTTAATGGTCACTGCTCCTCAGGGTATTTACCCCATCAAAGAGCTGCTGTTTGAAATGCAACCTTAAGCAAACTATCCATGTCTACAGCAAAGCTCGGAAAGCAGGAGACTGATGTTCTGGTTCCTTGTTTGATGTGTTTTACACAACAGACTTATCTACAACTTGGCATTTAAAAACATCAACAAAACCAAACAAGTTGGTTTCATTTACATAACAAAAAGTTCCTTGGACTTGCAGGGAGGTTCCTTTGAAATGCACAATTGTTTCTGTCACCGATGAGAGAGGGATCTGTCTGAGTCTGGATCTCAACCTCTTGTTTCTTACACACTCCAGAAGGTGACACTTCAGCAAATGAAATGTATTCCTTCCACATGCCTGGGCATGAAAAAAAATATTGAAAACAAAGACTCGAAAAAAGTCCAACGAACCAAATCAACCAGCCAAGCCTGCAGGGCTTCTACCATTACGTTTTCCCCAATGTAGTGTTTTTAAAGCGCTGGTTCATCATCCACTCATGACTCCTTCAGAAGGCTGCAGTTCAGGATACGGCTCTGGTCGTAATCCTGGGTCACTACAGTGAGCGATTCGTGTCCCGTCTCTCCATCGTATCTGTTCAAAACCACACAGCACTCAGATGTTCATCTCTGAGTGGTTCAGTAAATGTGTGTGACAAAATGTCCTTTTCCAGCATCAAAACCTGACCCTACAGAGAAGTCACCGTGAGGATACTGAGCACGTGGATATCGCAAATCAGAAGATGGTTTTTCAAGGCAGGTTTGATCTTCTGGGCTTGTGCTTTCAATGTACAAGCAGCACTTCAATAAACTATGTAGTGAGGTTGTTTTCTTTGCCTTTTTTTTTTTTTTACAAAGGGGGCCTCCCTAGGTTATCTCCCTTTTATTCTGATTATTTGAGGAAGTAATTTCTGAAAACAACAAAAGCAATCAGCAAAGCACATTCCCAAGTTAATGAGAGCAGTTCACTTTAGGAGAGGAATGGTTGGTTTCTGTTTGTTTTCTGTCTTTCCCGTGGGATGAGTGGCCCGTGAAGATTGTGCTGCTGGTGTATCTCTGTCCTCTGATGAAAAATAAATGATGGTACAGTAAAAATGGCAGTAAAGTAATCCCTTAACTTATATTGTGGCCCCTGAATAGGGCCCAGAATGATGAAGCAGCACATTAAATAAATGCTAGAAACTTCATGAACTGGATTCTGCTATCTTAGATCTGTATTGGGTTTCACGCAGCGTGGTGTCTGATCACCTTAAACTATACCATTTGTTAATCTAAATATTAACACCAAAGCTGTATCATCCTGCTACAGAGAGTGAACTGAAACACAACAGGGTAGACAAGTTGTTCCTGGTGAGAGAGGCATGAACATGTTGGAAGGGAGGCACAGCTGAATGGCTGCAGGCACTGCAGAGCAGCTGACTCACACTGGGGTGGAGGGGGAATGTACCCCCAGTCAGCTGAGCTGGGAGCCACCGTTCTGAGATACAGCATCAACAATGTCTTACATCTGCACGGGGCAGTGTCGCTGTCATTCAGGAAGAAGTTAGAGCTGACTGGTGACATCTGTCCAGTGTGCTCCCAGTTCCAGAAAATTCATGAAGCCACTAGACTTGTTTCCTCTCATAGGCCAAGCCAATGTGTTGGTGGGGCTTCCATATCGTACCGGATTCCTAAGGGTAATGAGAAATCAGCTAAGGGCAAGACTGATACCTCGCCTCTGTGCTGGCTCATTCATCCTCATCAACTCAGTGGGAACAAAACCTTGAATTTCCTGTCTAAAATCAAGGACAAGTGCAGGACAAGGGAAGGGATATGGCTTTTGAGTTGTAGGAGGTTGGAAGAGAGCGGAGCTTGGTGTGTTGAAGATAAGCATATGCCTGGTCACTTAATGAATGATCATATTTGGAAAATAATGAATGATCATATTTAGAAAATGAAGTATGTTATTTGTTGTCTAAAGTGTTATTTTCTTATTGTGTAGACATTCGTAAACTAAAATCCTTGATGAGGTTGTGGGAGCAATCAAAACTTCATCCAATGGCAATAAAGATAGCAGATCGTTCTTCCTGTAACATCTGATTGCAACAGGCTACACTGGTGCCACTGGTTTAGCACCTCATGGAGTAGTGATCGCAGCTCAGCTTTAGCTGTCACTGCGTAACCTTTGATTATTGATGATTTATTCTGCTAGTGTATCGTTTCTGTGTATTCAATAGATTCTTCATTACAGTCACTCCTTTCTACTGGAGAACTTTGATTCACCTGCCAAAAACCAGCATCATCCTCGTATTACCTAAGAAACCTCCCCTGGGAACTTAAGATTTACGGTTTTCATGAGTTCATTTTGTATGTATAGGTCAAGTTTAGAACTGCAAAATAAGCAGGCAAAGTATCCTGCTACCCTTCTTAAAAAGCTTGTAGAACACTGCTGAGCAAGGGTACAGCAGAAGATATGTAGGATTACTTCCAAAAAGCCAGAGCAGACCTATCCTGGTTGTTGCTGCGGACAGGAATGAGGCATTTTCTGACATTTGGTGAACAAACAGTCTGTATGGCAGAAAAAGGGCATCGTGTTTTCAGGTGAGGATGGTAGCTGAGATCTGCTGCAGAAGAGTCAGGCAACTACAAAAGACATCTGAGGCCACATTTAATCCTTCTCATAAAGACAAGAATGATTTATAACGATTTATAAGACAGGCCTTATTTTATTACATATATATAATACATTTAATTGTATTATAGCTCTTTTTCCCCAAATAAGAGTCTTTAAAACACATTGAAAATTATGTGACCGCAGTCTGGTTTATTGCAGTAAAGATGCTGTAGGTTAATTGAGGGGCCTTTTAAAACAAAGTTTTCTTTGTTCATGATCCTGGCACAGCCTGGGGTTGGTCACTACACTTTGGGAGTGCCGGTGCCAGTCAGAACCAGGGGTGATGCTATTACAGAAAAGCATTTTCTCCTGTCAGTTAGGAATTTTGTCAGTGAGAAAAAGGAAAAAGAGGTCTGTGTTTCTATTTTTCCTCTAAAGTGCTCCACCTATTAATTAGACCACACACCCTTGGTGAGAGCACAGCACGGACAAGAAAGACTGGCCTCGGTGATCTTCATAACTGCCAAAACCAGTATGTCTGTTACACTTTGGCTCTGGCAGATGAATAACATGCCTGGAACCAGGAAATGTAGACCACCTAGAGAAAGCTCAACTCCTCTTTAGGAGGAATGAATAAGTAAAAGGGCATTATCTCGAGGGATTCACCAGCTATCACTGTGGTTTGAATTGCATAAGGGTAGAAAAGGAACGATGCTCCTTTCCACCCATCAGTCTCCACCCATGGCAGCATGGTGCTAATGGAATGTTAGGCATGAGAGATAATTAAAAGCACTGTAATAACTGTACAGAATGTGTCACTCTTGCCTGCAGCTTCACCATCATCTCAACTCACACCCTACCCCTTTCTTTTTGCTCCACCCAAGCTTTGGTTTCCTTTACCCACTCATGACTTTCGTGCTCTCTCTCCATGCTGGATGAAACAGCCTCCCACTTTCTGTTGCCTTTACTCCAGAATAACAACTGGCCTGTTCATCCTTGCACTGCTGTGTATATAATGAGCAAATTTGTGAAATTACCAAACACCAATTAAATCAGCATCAGCCATAATAAATAGTCCTATCAATTAACAACTGACTGTAATATATATGTGTGCAGGGAGGATAAAAGCCAGGCTGCGAGTAATGGTAGAGGATGAGCACAACCAAAAGAAGTTAATGAGGAAACATGGGCTTCAGCTCCTGTGCTGAGCTACTGTCTGTGCCAATCCTGTACAGAGGGCAGGACAGATGTGACTGGTTTAGGACATGGGCATCCACATTGTGCTCAGAAGAATATGTGACTCAGAGCCCTTGAAACTGATGCCTGTGGAATCCCCGTTGGTTCAGTAATACTCCACTCATCTGCCCCTTCCTTTCCCAGAACATTGTCCCTTGCTGCTGGTGTATCTCTGTCGTAAAAGGGAAGAAACAGAATAGTAAAAGGGAAGTGCCTCAGAATTCTCAGCTAAACTAGGAACCCAACTGCTCTGGTGAACTACAGGCTTTAAGAGCAATTCCAGCTTTAGGTGGGCCTTACAGTTTCCCAGAGGTGAATGCAGGTTTCTCTTTGAATACATAGGTTTAGACATCAAACGCATCAGCTTGTGTAAATTAAGGCAAATCAGCTCTTGCCAAAGCTTTAATCAGCAATGGACCATATATTTTTAAGTTATATTTTTAAGTCGATGGGACAAACTGCTCTTTTAGATAGCTGTACCATTCCAGACTAATCCCATCAGCTTCAGCAAGGTCTATAGATGCATCGTGTGATAGCTGGGAATGGCCTCTCAACATTCTCTCATAAACGATATGTGTGACTTTTCACTTCTTTCCCTAGTTAGACCCTGCTAAAAAGCAGGAGCTTTCCTTTGTGAAACTCCAAAAGTAAAATTAAATGAGCTCAGTAAATGTGCAGAAGAGATCACAGATCAGGGGGAATCCCAAGGTAGGTATTTCACACCGTGCTTTGTCACGGGTATTTGATTTACTACTATCCCAAACAGATCTGAAGAGCTGCTTGAACTCTGCTCTGCTTTATGCTTAGTCTTGACAAACACCACGGTGCGTGGATTCCAACTAGCTATCTGTAAGAAACAGAAAGGACATTTTTCTCCCTAGTTCATCACAACTAACCTCTATGGAAAGCTCAATATTTCCTTTAACATCATGCTTCTAAACCCCCTTTTCTGTCTTTCTCTGAAGTACTGGATGTTGGACACAACTTGAGGGTGGATTTAGCAAGTGGCATTAAACTCTTAAAAATGCTTGGCTGATGAGTCTTGCTCACTCACCCAGAGTTAGGCTGCTTGCCTGATGTGGGGTCAGGAAAGAAGGAATTTTCTCTGAGGTCAGACTGGCAGAGATGGAGCTTTTTAGACGGATTTGCTCATTATTGTTTTGCTCCTGTACTGTGCAACACACAGTTGTTAGAGGCATCTAACAAGGGCAGTGCTTAACGGGGCCTGATTCACTGGTAGCATACTTCATCTTTTCTAGCCTCTTTCCAGCAGTAATTATCACTGCCCCCCTCAGCCTTTTACTCCAGGTCTGAACTCTACTGTGTGACGGTGGGAAGTGTCTGCTCAAGAAGACAAGGAGTAGCAATTCCGAGGGCTTTTCCGGATGAGCATCTGTTGCATGGTTCTGGCTGATCAATGGGTCCTGGCTTTGATGATTCAGATACTCTTTTCTAAGAAACAAGTTCCTAAGAGAAAGAAAGCAAACACCAATATTTTCACCACCGTGAAGCTAAATAATGGATCTATTTCTCTTTGGATTTAAAGAGGTATTTTGCAGATATAATCAGTTGTTTTTAAACTCAGGTCATCCAAAAGTGAAGGTGGGGCAGATTCTGAGTCAGTGCTAAGTTTTGTCCAGCAGAAGAAACCTTCACAATTCCAACCTTTCTGATATCTTTAAACATGGGAATATCTGCAGATGTCTCGTTCCCAAGTGCTGATGACTAGTTTCCTTTAGCTGCCTACTCAGGTTATCGCGTGACACAACAGAATCAACAGTGACTCAGCCTGTGTAAGGATCCAGAAGCCTCTGGGCCCTCTCCTTTGATTTAATTACTAGACCTCAGTGAAAGTACAGGACACAATTAGGAAGGCTGTCAGCACCACAAGAATGCAAACTGAGCAGGCAGATTAGCTAGTTTCATATGCAGGCAGTAATTTAGTTGGTAATTGCCCCAATTACAAATTGAGATGCAAGCATCTGTAGATGGGAGAAGAATGTTTACATTTCTTTTCTTTGAAAGTTTTGAACTCTGTGTACAATCCCACAGGTACCCAAAGTGCTTGGCACACGTTCTTTCTTCTGTGAGATTTCTTCTGCTTCTACAGTTTTCTCGATCATTTCCCACACAGAATTATCATAGCATCACAGAATGGTTCAGGGTGGAAGGAACCTCTGAGATCATCTAGTTCCAGCCCCCTCCCATGGGCAGAGACACCTCTCTCACTCACCAGAGAGCCCAGAGCCCTGTCCAACCTGGCCTTCCAGGGAAGGGTCCACAACTTCTCTGGGAAACCTGTTCCAGTGTCTCAGCACCTTCACAGCGTGAAACCATCCGCCTTCTCCCATCACCACAGAGTATAGAGTCCCTCTCCAGCTTTTCTGTAGTCCATTCAGGTACTGGAAGGCTACTGTAAGGTCCCCTCAGAGCCTTCTCTCATCCAGGCTGAACAGCCCCAGCTTTGTCAGCCTGTCTTAATAGAAGAGGTGCTCCAGATCTCTGATCATATTTGTGGCCTCTGAAGTTGCTCCAAAAGTTCCTTGTCTTTCTTATCACAGTATCACAGTACGTTAGGGATTGGAAGGGACCTCAAGAGATCATCTAGTCCAATCCCTCTGATCAGCAGGATCACCTAAACCAAGTCGCACAGGAACACATCTAGGTAGGTTTAAACATCTCCAGTGAAGGAGACTCCACAACCCCCATGGGCAGCCCCTTCCAGTGCTCTGTCACTCTCACTGGGAAGAAGTTCCTTCTCATATTTATATGGAACCTCCTATGTTCCAGCTTACACCCATTGTCCCTTATCCTATCACCAGATGACACTGAGAAGAGCCTGGCTCCATCCTCCTGACACCTACCCCTCACATATTTATTAACATTAGTGAGGTCACCCCTTAGTCTCCTTTTCTCCAAGAGAAAGAGACCCAGCTCCCTCGGCCTTTCCTCGTTAGGGAGGTACTCTACTGCCTTAATCATCTTCATGGCTCTGCACTGAACTCTCTCCAGCAGTTCTGAGTCCTTCTTAAACTGAGGGGCCCAGAAGTGGACACAATATTCCAGATGTGGTCTCACCAGGGCTGAGTAGAAGGGGAGGAGAACCTGTCTCGATCTGTTAACCACCCCCCTTCTGAGTGGGGAATTCAGAACTGGATAAAATACTCCAGGTAGGTCTCACAAGAGCAGAGTAGAGGGGTAGAATCACCTCCCTTGACCTTCTGGTGACACTTCTTTTGATCCAGCTCAGCTTTCAGTTGGACTGCTCAGCTGCCCTTTGCACATCATGTGCTGCAAAGTGTGTTTTCTGGATCTGGAGCGCTGACCTCATTCCAAGGGATATCACAGGTTTTTTTCTATTCACTTTCTGTATGACATCGAGTCCTTTGGGGCTTTGATGGATTAAGAGAGCAACGTCTCGTCATCGCTCTTAATAATGACTAATAAAAATGCTCAGCATCATCTATGTTCAGTTCCAGGAAGCCAAGCCCTTCACATGAGAATTTGTTAAACAAGAATTTTCTAGCAGTTCGTTTTTTACTCGTCCTATCCACATTCAAACGTAATCTGGCAGGTGACTTCTCAGCTAATGTAGCTTTATGTAGTTCACATAAATACCACTGGTTTTCAAACATACAGTAAAATAAAAGGTCAAAGGGTAACCACACCTTATTCAACTGATTCTTGCTCTGGCAGGGGGATTGGACTAGATGATCTTTCGAGGTCCCTTCCAGTCCCTAATGTTCTGCGTAATGTTCTGTAATTGCAAAGCTTCATTGATTTTGTAGGAGATACCGTGTTCATCACGTGGACGTTTCACTCCAAAATATTGAAATGAATTTTTCTTGTGTTTGACTTTGAAAGTCAACCACAGAATCTTCTCCCTTTCTCCTGGCTTGTTCTTTTCCTCTGTAAACGCACCGGTTGCACGGTTCAACGGTGCTTTTTTAACAGCCAGTCCCCCACATTCAGCTTGGACTGTAAGAGGCGAGCAGGACTCTCTCCATTTTGTGCATCATCACTGTAATTAAAGCCTCAAGTGGAAGATGATACCGTCAGCAATAGCCCTGTATTACACTGATATCATCAACACTCGAAAGGTTCTTTCGTAACTAACGATTTCGCACAAGCATAAGCAACTGTCCTGTAATGGACAGACAGAAGAAAACTGACAGTACTAAGAAAGGGTGGCCCGAATCTATTGTATATTTTCCTTTAAAAAAGAAATAAAATCTAGTATTGATTTGATTTTGTTGGTTTTTGAAACAAAATGCTTATTTTTCATTTCTTTTTCTTTTTGGCTCTTACAAAGGGAACTCCTCTTCTATCCAAGTCAGCATCTCAGCTCTGCCTTCCGACAACAGTTTACCTACAAACCTTGTTGCCTTCTTTCTTTTTTGTCATCCTCTCCAACATTTGGGTGCACCGCCTGAATCCTGTTTTCGCTACTTCCTTTTCTCCACAGATCATCACATCTCAGCTGTATGGAAAGGCTTGATTTTCTCCTTGCAAAACACACCCCAAATCCTTATTTTCTTCCCTAGCTCCATGGGTGAAATGCAGATCCCTCACGCTGTATCTCAGTGGACAGGACCTCTTTCCGCCCGTACCAGTGAATTCCATCTTATCTCCATGGTATTATCAACTGACTACTGCAGAGATCCTCTTCCTTGGATTGTGTTGTGGCATGATCTGTTTGTGGCTTGCCTTTACAGGATGCCCCTTCTCCACCACTTCAAATAACTTCATTACCAAATACCTTTTACACGCTGGTTAGGTGTCATCTCCACAGCTGCTCCTTTTGATGTCACCTTTATCTCTTAATTATTATTTTCCAGTCAAGCCCCTTCTTAAGCTTTTCTGGTATTACTTCAGTGGACAGGTGGAGCATCTCTTAAACATCTCCTAAGTAATTGCACCATAATCCCTCTAATACCTTTTAAAATGCCTAGTCTGCTGTGGTGCCTATACAAAAGCAGTGATGGTTAAACATCTGCTGCAATATGAATCACTGCTTCTTGTCCTGCTGACCAATACCTGTGGCCAGTCACGAGTGTTCTCCCAGCCCATCATGTTCCATCAGCTCTCTGGGGAAGGGCCCACAGCTCTTTTGTATGTGTTGGGGCATTCTGATCCAGCGTGGAGGCTCCCTCAGCGTGAGCGCAATGAACGTAAGACGGTATTATAATTACTTAGGGTAATTGTGTGACAATTGACATTATGTTCTGTAAGCCAGCTAATCAAATCTTCTGCTTCAGGATATCAACTGATTGCCACGCTGGTTGGGAAAGAATTATTGTATCTCTCATAACCAGCCTCACAAAACCAGTCAGGTGCATCCTTTTCTTCCTAGTTTTCACCTCCCTCTGGAGCATTTGCTGTGTTTCTGAGTCACACTCCATTGCACCAAATGCTCTTTCAGAAGTGATAGCCTGTAATCGCTCTTCCTCTGGTGTCCCACCCCAGGCCCCAGCCAAGTCTACGGCAGCTACGAAAACGCTTAGACAATCCCAGCCTTTGTCACCTGACTTTAATCTTGTTCATCGGCACGGTGACAAACCCTTAGACATGATTCAAGTATGAACTCTGAAAAATTGTAAAAATGCTCACAGCTGCATGAGCCCTAAGGTTTGGTTCCCTCTTGATTAAATATTTGGGGTTTTTGCTTAGCGTTCATTAATGCCCAAAGAGCCTTTGATCCTTCTTCCACTAGGGCGTGGAATCCACCTCTCGTTAGTCAGTACCAAGGCTAAACAGGTCCTGAATTACTTTTGACTACACAGCTAAAGCTCTTTAACAGAAGAAAGATATTTTATTTACTTATCTATACCTGCAACAACAGTCAGGTGCATCAGAAGCTTGTGGGGAGACTGTACAATGAAAGCCTTCATCACCCTCTTAATCACAACTGGATGCCGCCTTCGTTTTTCAAGGTGTAAACTTCTCACAGCGTGGCCAATGGTCACAGACTGGTCAATACACCCTCTTAAGGTAGAAGGAGAGGCATTCTAAATAAAGAGCCCCACAGTCAAGGAAGAGCCCTTAATTTACGATGAGTGTAAAACAATTCAGAAAAACAGCTAATAGGAGGTTTTTCCTGCCCTCGTGGAGTCACAGATGTCAGCTGGAAGGCTCTGATACAAGCTATATTGAAACAAGCTCTTTCTCAAGTGCTACAGTGAGAAAATGCTTCTTCTTAATGGCTGGCTTAGTAAAAGAAGTTGAAAAATAGACTAAAAGACAGAAAAATATAGAACTAGGATAGGAAAGAAAGGAGTAACAAGGGGAGCAAGAAACCGAACCCTAATCTGGTTGCCCTTACAATTTAGCTCTGCGTTTGCTTTTAAGCATGAACTTGGCACAGCAGAAAGTGAAGGTTTCTTTGGGGTGATGGTTGCTGAATGGAACAGCAGCAAAAGGTTTCTAAGGTTCTACACATGTTGCAAAGTTTGTGCCCCTTAGCTTACACTTTATTTTCTACACGGTGGCCTTAGTCTCTTAGTCTTCAACCCAATTCCTGCATTAGAAATTGGGATGGCAGTTCTGTTCATCTTCATTGAAGGGAGACAGAGGGAATATCATTAATTAAAGGGTGTGAGGATGCTCTCTCTATGGTAGTAGACACCAAGTAAACACATATACAAAACACAAAAGCTATTATATGGGGAGAGGTCAGCCCTTCTAATTGTAACTGTTAAAGGCTAAGCAAAGTGTAGTCACGATGTCAGATCCATTTTCAACTTCTTTTACTAAGGAAATAAGACATACATTCACCATGCTTACCTGTTCCCTCCTTATGCTTCTGCTTACTGCATCACCCATTTTCTCCTCTCTGCAAAAGAAGGGTGGAAATCTGAAGAATTTAAATTCCCACCAGTTTAAGGAGTTGAGCAGTGAGAGCTGAAGGCAGAGAAGGCTCTGCTTTCATATGCTCAGGCTGGGCAGCCTCATAGTAGCTTGAGTCTCCTTCTCTGGAGAAGTTTAAAACCTGCCTGGATATGTTCCTGTGCGACTTGGTCTAGGTGATCCTGCTCTGGCAATGGGATTGGACTAGATGGTCTTTCGAGGTCCCTTCCAATCCCTAATGTTCTGTGATTCTGTTATTCTGTGAGTACATAATTATCTGCTGATTAACCAGTGCAAACGTAGATTCATGCCTGTCAAAGCTCTTCCTATTTCTTATTCATCCAGGAGGGCAAGCAAAGGTAGCTGCAGAAGATGGGAGAAAGCTCTTGCAGGAATCATAAATGAGAGAAAATACTACGGAAAAGGATTTAAGGCAAAGCTTGGGTAGGTAGTGGAAGGGTCACTGGAGGTATTCAAGGGTTGAAGATGCTTTCATCTACAGGAACTGTCCCTGCTGGTGGAGAGAGGCAATATTGGGGTAGGCATGGGGATTGCTTTTTGCTCGTTCTGGAAAGCACAGTATAGAAAACTCTCAAGTTTGGGGTCTTTCTTTTCCTTTTTCCTATGAAAATATCAACAGTGGAAGGAAAGAGTCAAGCAGGGTTACAAAAAAATATTAAGGGAGTAGACATTGTAGGTCTCTACAGTAATTTGATAATTTATCTGTACTTTTCAATGCTGAACAAATTCCCAGCTCTTCTTAACACTGAGATCAGCACTGTTAGCACAGAGATCTGTGATGATGCAAACACACCTGCTCCTGAGTTAGCTCCAGCACAGCCGACATTACGGGGTTAGAAGAAGCAGACCTACAAAAACAGAGTCCTGGACAACTTTTATCACTGTCACCTTCAAAGTCTAATTAAAACAATTTAAATACTAACATGATTAAGGACATGACTCATTTAATTTTTCCCTTTAGTTAAAAATGAGGTTATTAATGCAGGGAAATGTTGTTAATTTAACCTCTGGGTTGAAATCAGAATAAGTTAGAAATCCTAGAGTTTCCATAATATATTCTGTGGAGTCCTAAGCTTTGCTTCTGAGGTGGATGTGTTTTCATGCCATTCAGCTGCCGACAGGCTGGTTCCAGCTGTTTATAGGTAAAATATGTTTGTATTTGTGGAAGTCATATTATTAACCTCCACTGTCTGCACTGAGGCTCTGCTCAGCTGTTCCTCTCAGAGACAAGTGCCAGCAAGCTAACCACAAGTGCAGTGGGATACCTATGGATACGTGAGCCCTACCTCCTCCTGCTGCTAGGAAGGAGAAGCTGCACATCTGGGAGGAGGAAGATTAAGTTTCTGTGAGTGTTTGGAGAGGAGGGGAGGGCAGAGACGGAGCCAGATGTCAAATGGCAGAGGCGCCAGAAGAGCTGTGTTTGCACGGATTGTTTAACAGGCTTCTGGCTCTTATTGGCAAACATCAGTTTAAATATTTCAATTTATCTGTTTCCTACACCATTCTAATAATAGTCAGAAAGTTTAATGCCCAGATATGTGTGAGGTACCTGCCAAAACGTCCCGGCTGCCTTGCACAAACATGCCTTTCACACACACAGCGAATGGACCACTCTGAGAGCAGAGGTTCAAAAGTACTTGGAAAGTAATTAATGGCCTGCCCACTCTGACACAGGAAGCCTGAGTCTCTGGGGAGATTAATTTTAGGCTTTGTGACCACACTCTGAAACCAGAACAGGACTGTTCTCTTCTTGCAAAATATCCTGAACACACTGAGCACCTGTCCAGTCCATCCCATATCAAACATGAATCGGATGCTTTATAAGCTCAAAGGATTAAGTGTTCTTCTTCCAAATGAGTTTACCACTGAGAAATGATACCGAGCGAGACGTACGTCTTTCCAACCCTCCCTGCTTTGCTTGTCAGCATTTTCACAGGTCCCCTGCAACACTCAACAGTTAATACTGCCAGGAATGATTAATATTTGTGTTTGTTTATTCTTGCATTGTTTGTGCTACACAGAGGCTTATTGTGTCACGGGGAGAATAACTGAAACCGGCCTGTGTGGGATGATTAGCTTATACAATTAAAGCCACTCAAGAAGCTGAGATCATCCATTCTGACACTGCCGCCCTGTCTCACACAGTTCAGCAGAGAAAAGGGTCTGTGGCTTACCAGGGAACAAAGCTTAGCATCGCATCCAGCCGGCCCCATTCAAAACCCCAGCAGAGGATGCTATCTAAATTCCTGAGACTTTCAAGCTAGATTGTTGGGTGCTGTGGATGCAAAAAGCCCTTTGATGATACAGCCACTGGATTGAAGGGAAGGGAACAGCAGCTCTTGAGTTACTTGCAAGTTCTTCAAACAAGGGTCTCTTTTTGTTCTGCATACTGTTGGCCTGTGGTTCCATGTGCTGTTAGAACAGATTGAAGAGATTCTCATTCCTGCTTACTCTTGACCCCTTTATTCTTTTCTTCTGAATTGATGCTTTATTTTAGTTGTGCCCCAAAGCAGAACTCAGACATCCTCTGGTTTAAAAATAGTAACTGAGGAAAAAGTAGAAACAAGTCTCAGCTTTTATGGGTTTCGCTTTCAAAACTGGGGCAGGGTCTGTATAGAGTACAACGGCCTGAGTGCTGGCTCAGCAAAATGCAACAGCTAGTAGTCTGTGATGAAATCAGTGGCTGTTGAATGGGAAACCAGGAATCCCTTTTGCTGGATTGTGGTCAGCGGTACAGCCATACAGTCAATACTCACTCAGCACCACACTGCCCTGTTTGTGCAGTGTCCCTGTCGAGCTCCTTTGGCACGCTGGAATTTTTAGCCATCACATTCAGGAGCTGTTTCAATGGAGCATTAGCACTGTTACGTTCTGCTATGGAGAATGCACCAATAATTCAGGAGGAAGAATCCTAAGGAAATACAAAGGTTGAGGATAGAGGTTGTAGAAGGGCAAATAAGGAAGCAAGTGACCTCTGAAAAACTATTGGGAGTCATAGTCATGGCAATAAACTGAGTAAACAGAAGAGCTTTTGTGCCAGTTTTAGATACATTTACCTTGCCTTGTCCCTGTGCAGTTACAGACGTAGACATTCAGATATATTTAGCTCTCCTGCTGCCATTCATACCGTAGCAGAACCTCTGAGTTTCAGTTCTGGCTCAAGACATCTGTGTGCTAAGACAGACCAAAAAGACTGTCCCTGCCCTAAATAACTTTTTCTGACTGGTGCAATTTGATATTAGCAGGGCTTTGCAGCTGCAAGAATCAGCTGTAAAAGGATGTTAAATCTAGGCCACTGCAAAAGAGTCTGGTGAAACAGGGGAAGGGATGGAAAAGGAAGGGAAGCGAAATGGTAAAGATTAACACCGGGGAAATATGTCCCACTTTTGAGGGTTTTTCTCCACGTACTCTGTTCAGAAAAGGGCACAGGTGAAGATGAAAGGGAAAAGCTATAAATCCCATCACAAAAAATGTGCACATACACTGTGAAAACACCCAGCCATATGGTTTGTGGGACAACCATTGTAGCAATACTGGGAGACATCAGCACTCTAGACATGAGCGTTCATTTAGACCAGGTTGTACTTAGAGGCAGAACTAGTCCTTCTTGACAATAAAGTGAGTGTGGCAGAGCCTGCTGTCCTGCACAGCAATGGCAGGACACAACAAAACTTGGCACAAACAGTCTCTGCTGTTTGAAAATTGCTGAGAGAGTAACGATAAGAGCAAATGTTAAGAAATGCCTAAGCAATTTGACTGAGGGCTGTGATATATCTCATTATGCAGCGCGAGATAATGACTTAATCCAAGCATGCTTTGAAACCAATTACAGATCTGTTACTCTGACTTGAGCACTAAAAGGTCTCGTGGAAAAGCCCAAGTTTTGCTTGCACAGTTACATCAGGTAGAGCAATGTACTGGCTAATGTGATCTTTTTTTCTTGGCTAGAACACATCCAAGGAGACAGTATAATAGGCAGCGGTAACGATATCAGTTGTCTAAGGGATTAGCAAGACAATTAGGGCAAGACTGAAACGCTTGCTGCCAGATGATGTGCCTGCCCCAGATCCAGTCCTGCACGCACAGTTAGGTCAGTGTAGCAGAGGTCTCCAGCTGCAGAGCTCTGTTTGGTACAGTGACTCTGTAGTAAAAGTGCCACCAAATGGGCTGGGGTTTTCCCCGTTACTGAGCTGCTGAATTCCCACTTTGCAGAGTGGCTATCGTCTAGATCAATCATTGCATATGGCTGGAAAATAAAAACATCCATTATTTCTCCAGCTCAGATCCAGCTCCTGTCTGCTGGGAAATCTCAGTGCTGCTTAGTTAAGTGAGTGGGGTGGTATCAGTAAGGACTTCCGAATCCTTAGCTGAAGCAGAATGCTCTGTACACCAGTAGGAACTGGTGATTTCAGGTGACCTAAAGGAGAGCTTGTTGGATCAAAAGCACATCCATACGTTTCATCCACTGTATCTAATAGTCCAACACCATTTGCTCCTACCTCTTCCAAATCTCTGCACACACTGTGAGGACACTGCAGAGCTCTATGGCTATTGCATCGACTGCAAGCAGATGCTGTTGTAAGTTATTAACTGTCACTTTCAATTCAACCTGACAAGAATGAGTTAATGGAGGAGCTCCATTACAATGGCAGACAGGAAAATAAAAGCCACACTGAATCTACTTTCCTTGTCTCCCTTGTTTTCAAAGACAGTGCTACTGGCATAACACAGAATGCCCTGTTCATTCACTTGCTGATAATGCTTCTCCCTTTGGGGGTGAGACGCAGCTACTTCATGGATATAGAGTAACTTATTCAACCACAAAGAGAAACCTCTTCCTTCCTTTAAACTGTTCTCAGACTATCAAAGCAGCTACTGATGATGACCTACATATAGCTGGCTACTTTTCTCACTAATAGCAATTGAAAAACTAAGATAGCAATCTTGTTTTTTCAAGTGTGTAAGATCTTACTGCTTTTATTCTTGTTTCTGTTAGATTTGCCAACTAAAACTAAGAGAGGTATTGTGCTGGGTGAGTCTACAGCAGAGAATTTTAGAAAACGCTTGACCTGGAGTATGATCGCTGTGTTTATAGTTATAAATACAAATTAGCAGCTTTAATTAGCCAGACAGCGAGCATTGGACAAAGGCAGTCTTCAGAGCCACCAGCAGAAATGTAGATGTCTTGCATCCAGACCAAGTAGTCCACTGTGAAATGGAATAACTAAGAGAAGTTTTTCCCTACTAGTTAAGCCTCATTGAAACCAGAGTTTTGTTGTTGTTTCACCGTGCTGATTTGAAAACACTTAGGCCCATGTCAGATGACATGTCATTCCTCTCTGACAACTTTCCAGAGCTCAGCCACAGATTGTACGGTGAAGTATTCGAGGACAGGCTGTGCTCTAGACTACTTCTCTGCATAAGTGCCTGCATATATTATATTTTTAATATTGAAATAGTTCTTCAAGAGACTTGAGAGACATTTCCTACAGGTTTAAAGTTGCAAAGGTCTGGAAGAGTGTTTGTGTATTAGTTGTCAAATACATGTTTTAATTCTGTGCCCATGGGACTTTGCATTGTAAATTGACAGTCAGCGCAGACTTAACTACCATTGCAGAGTGGCAGGTGAATAGAAATATCCTGCAAGAACAGGTATAACTTGTTCTGGAAGTTTTCTTTTTGCGAAAGAAAGTGTTTCTTATTTATTTAGTTAGTTCTTTCTACAAATGGGGGGTTTTTTTGACAACTAATGTCTTTAATGGCAGCTACTTTCACAAAAGTGCTAGGGAAGCGTTGGGAATACACACTTAGGCACTCAACTTGATCGAGCACACGTGTTGCCTCATCTGCACACTCTGTGTCCTGTGTGTTGTGAGATTTGCCAATCCCAAATCTTCCTCCAGTGCTACAATGTTGGGGCACCTTGAGACCGGCTTTTCTTTTCCAATACCTAACAGATAAAGTCCTTGGAAGATCACCACCTTCTTCGATTTTTCACCCAATACTGCCTTGTATTTTTAGCTGACACCCATAAAGATAAAGTAGTCCTGTCTTCAAGCCTTCCTGGTAATCTTTATGAAGAAGATACACCCATGCACAACTTCTGCCGAGCCATTCAGTCAGCATCATGCGTAGCGTTACAAGCACCACCTACACCAGTTGCTGCGGGTGGTTCTTAAATTTCAAAGACTGTCTGACAGGACCTCTTAACAACTGCCCTTCGATTTCCAGCTCAAACTCATTTTCATCTTGCAGTTTGTTCTGAGGCTCAGCCCACTGGAGGTTTTTACTGAGGCGATGTGGATTCAAAAACCTGGAAAAGTGAGAATTCTTTTGAAAGCAGCAACACGCCTCATCCCCTTCAGAAGTTCGTACATAGAGATTCAAAGCCATGTGCTGTTTCAACTCTCTTTAGTCTTGTTTTTTCCTTCCAAGTCGCCCTTGATTTTGCCTCTTTGCTGCTGATTCCTCCCCTCTCCCTTTAGTCCTGTCCCTGATTCATATGTCAGCACTGAGTGCATCTGATCAAAACATGGCAAAGTTGCTGGTTCAGCACTCGCAGCAGGGGATGGGAGAAACGGGCTATGTCTAATCCTACCCTATAATCGCCGCCACAACGCTGTGACGCTGCCAGTTGGCAAGTAGGAGCAACAGCAGAATTTGGAGGAGATAATGACGGGTGCCCATAGCGCATCTAGGACAGCACGTGCTGGAAAACAGCCACTGTACCTCACCAGCTCAGAATTTAGAATAAGCAGCACATTGGTTTCGAGCACCAACCTGCCGTTAAAGAGTATGCAAGGTGCTGCATGTGACAGGAAAGCGGAGCAGGCTGGGTATGCGCTGCACTAAATTACATCTACATTCAGTTCTGCTCGGAATGAAGTCGCTCGAAGAAGCTCAGCTAGGTAGGGTGGTGGGGTTTTTTTTAACTTCAGCCTAAGAAAATTTTGTGGGAGGAGTCACTTTGGAAAGGTGGGAAAGCCTTTACCCTCAGGTTGCCTCAGTAAGAAGCTCCCGCTGTGATACTTGAAAGCCCAATAGACATGTCTGAATTTATAATACACTCTTGAAGTATTCATTCATAATCCTGTAGGGATTTTCAAAGCCACAAAGAGGATGTATTTCTTTTAACTGGCTACAGGGAAAATATTAGTTCCTGCTGTAATAAACAAATAGTCTATTTTGGTGCAAGAGAAAAAATTTGAAGAGTCAAAGCAAAGAAAGGGGAACAGTTCTGACACTCCTGGAAGTTTCTGTTTTTCTAGAATATATGATACCCCACAAACTACTTCTATTTTCTCCTCATTCTTTACTTGCTGAAACTTCACTGTTACAACCCGGTGCTTACACCAGTGTAAATCAGAGTCACTGTAATCAAACCAGGTGAACTCCTTAGCCAGATTACTGTATAATTAAAAGAAAGGAAAGCTATAAAAAAAGCTATTAAAAAGCTATAAAAAATTGAAGGGAAGGGCTGTTTATCCCTTGGATCATTTGTTTCTCCCAATTACCAGCCGTATCTCAGGAGCTAATACGTTGCATTGCCTGTCTGCTTCATGCAGCCGCTTCCCTGCGTCTGTAGGTTCTCACGGGCTTGTGCAAGCAAACAGTTATGGTCAGCAGACACAGGCCTGCAGGATGATGGGCCAGAATGGTGATGAGTAGAGAGCAACAGATTCCCCATACTATGGCATTGTGTTGCCATACAAATAAAACTGAGCTTGTGATGCTGAAAAAAACATGTTCAATTAGCCATTGGTAATCACATTTTTGATTGGTAGCCCATGGGAGCACAGTACTCCTGCAAGCTTTGACCTCCTTTCCAGCATGCTGGGACAAGCCCTCATATCCATCCTGGATGTTAGAATTAGTCAGTGTAGATCTCTATGCTCAATGTGCGTGAGCCAGCAATGTGCCCTTGTGGCCAAGAAGGCCAGTGGCATCCTGGGTTGGATTAGAAGGAGAGTGGTTAGTAGATGGAGACAGGTTCTCCTTCCCCTCTACACTGCCCTGCTGAGACCGGTCTGGAATATTGTGTCCAGTTCGGGCCCCTCAGTTCCAGAAGGACACAGAACTGCTTGAGAGAATCCAGCACACAGCCAGAGATGATTAAGAGAGTGGAACATCTCCCTTTTTAGGAAAGGCTGAGGGAGATGGGTCTCTTTAGCTTGGAAAAAAGACTTAGAGGTGGCCTCACTAACGTCTATAAATATTTATAAATTTAAATTTGTTCTTACACTCCTTTTATTTATCAGTCCTAGACCATTTTATGTAGAATTCCTAACTTTAGGGAAGGCATGGTAGCTGCTTACATTGCAACCCAGTGTAGGAAGTGAGAAAGAGCAGTTTATCTCAGTGAAACTACAAGTAAGCTTTAAGCAGGCGCAGTGTAACTCCATCCATTTTGATGAAGAGAATCCAAACAGATTCACTTTCAAGATTGTTTTCCTACTGAAAGTACTGGCTTCTTTTCCTACTGAGAGCAGTGCCAGCGAGTCCTCTGATGACTGTATGTGATCAGGACCGAGCTGAACTTGTTGTGTCACCACATTTCCTGTAGCACAAGTTGTTTTTGCTAGAAGTCTGTTAATCCAATATGGATACAATCCAGTTTTGTTAAGCTTGTGAAATCAGAGCCCGAGGAGGAATAGATGCAGATCATACTATTTGCCCACATCAGAGATCCTTCGTGAGATTCCTATCTCAGAGAAGACACTGGGGAGAGAACTAAAGTACTTGAATAACTAGTGGTTTTAACTGCTCTGAATTACAGAAGGTTTCCCTGAAGAAGGAAACTCAGGTTTCCCTGGATGACCGTGCTTTAACTATTCTTATTGCGGTGTAATTTTGCATTCTGTCAGTCTTAATGAGGGAACCTGCACTGCTGGCCAGTGTGAGGGCTTACAAACAAACACATTGTAGTCACCAAAATAAATGTGGCATTATAAAAGCTTGGGGCAGCAGAGGGGAAATTGGTGGACTAAGCTGAGCACTAAGACTCCTTATCAACAGAGGACAAGGTTTGTTAAACTGACAGTAAATAAAAAAGCACCCAGGAACCAGGTAAATGGCTGAACTGCAGACTGCAATGTAAGCACTTCAAATTCACCAAGGCAAATTCGCTTTGCCATCTGAACCTCCCATCGCCCAATCTTCTCTTACCTTATTTAGAAGGTGAGTAACAGCAGGGTCTTATCTTGGGAAGTCACTCTCAGCTCAGCTGGGGAACAGTATACTGGCAACAGCATTTTCCTCTATAAAGATATTAATTGGAGCCCATTTTCCTCACTCTCCACGTACATAACTTGCACAAGCTCTGCAGGCTTGTCAGGCTGCTGGAGAAATCCTTCCTTTGGGTCAGCGCTGAGCTGCCTTTCATTATGTACACAGTCATCAGCTTGAAACAACTCACTTTTCTCCTCGAAAATAATTTCCTTACTTCTCCTGTAGTAACACAGGGATTGAGATAAAACCTGGAATGTCAGGTCCAGATTCAAAATGTCAGTGCTGGCTGTTACAAAAGACAGAATAAGGCACATGGCTGTACAGTGATGCTGGTACTTGCATCACTGAGCCTTATGAATGAGAATGATCAGTGAGGAAACTAAGATTTAGGTTACAAGATGTTAGAGACTAGTAGGTACTGTTTGTACTGCAGAAACCAGTCCATTTGTAATGACTCCATAAGCGAATGTCCTTCATTATGGGCTTTACAGCATATTTGGACCACTAGCAGGCTGAAGGTTTGCGTGAAGGCACACGTGCAGGAAAGCTACAGCAAAATACTCTGGATACACTGCCACTTATTCAGAATTTGCTTCCAAGCCCCACTGTGAGAAGCTGGTCATTACGTAAAGTCCAAGCCAAGCTCACATGTACCAGCCTGGCTTTATTTTAGGAGACCCACAGACATCTCACCGCTGTGAATTTCACCCTGAAAACAGAACTTAGCATGTTTTTCTACTCTTTATGAACCGTCTCCTTTCCTGAAATGCCAGACAGTTAAACTGTTCCTGAGCTGCTTAGATGGGAAAAGTTAAGAATAAACTGTCTTTGTGAGCAGCTCCAAGTTTCATGTAATGATTTTCCATCTTTGTGAACTTAAGTCCATATTTAAATCCCTTAATACAAATTCTGCCATTAAATCTTTGGTAAGAAGTCTTTTTTTCCTCTCTCCTTCTAACTGCTGCAGATTAAAACAATTGCTTTTGTTTAATATATGATCAGAGACTCACCTGACCTGTCTCTGCAAGAGACTCGACTACACCCAGGTCAGTATTTTTCCCTGGTGGGAAAACTCTTTGTACAGCTCACCCCGGGAAGCGGCGGAAAAGCCTGTGCTTCAGCTAATAACCAGATTAGTTTTCCCATTTGTCAATTATAACTTCCGTGGCGCTTCAATGGTGGAGGAAATGACTGCAAGCGGAAAGCGAGCAAAGCAGAAAGGATGGGCACTTCAAAAGACAAAGATTTTCTGTCACAGTTACATTGCAGCTGCCATGAGCTAATCAGTCCTCATTGATAACGTGGGGAAACAGCACTGGAGATGTTAGAGCCGGATTACAAAGTTAAGTGAAAGCAAACCGCAATCCTTTCACTGGTCCATCCCCCAGACTAATCAAACAAAGAGAACACTGAAAACCAGAGGACAGAGAAGGTGCAGAGCATCAGGAGGAAGCAGCACTGCCAAGGTGAGAGGGGGACATGAAGACCCTGGAGAATTTTAACTGCATAAAGTTCTGGATAAGGATGGCTGGTGTTATCAGGATAAGGAGATGGGCACTTAGAGCTAATGGGACTGAGAACTGAAGAAGAATTCACAAAGAATTTGAAGTGTGTTTAACCACGGGCTGGTAGGCAGAGGGAAGATGGTTTCTTTTGTGGGGATTGAGTTCAGCTGCAGAATTCAGCACCAACACAAACAGTTAAACCATATTTTTCAGAAAACAACATTAATCTATGTTGTCCCTAGTCTCTGTTAAAGCAGAGACTCTTAACTCCAATTTCCTTAAGTGCAGAGCAATCTACCCTTTGTAATAAAAACTAATCTGGAAAAAATCAGTCCTTCCATGTCTCAAAGCTTAGATATAACTTCCTATATCTGGGCAACTCTCCATCTGTAAAAATGATAATGATCTCTCATCTCAACGATTTATTGTAAGAATAATTAATCCTATGTATTGAAAGATGAAGATCATAGGAAACAGTTAAGTAGCCAAGGAAAGAATAGGCTTCGTATTTATAACAACTGCTATTAAGCCCCTTTCTGTTCAGCAGCGATGCTGCTGTTCTGTTGTTTGATCCTGTTACACTAGAAGAGAACACACCTGTGGACACACCCTGGCGTGCAGTGATGGTGCTGGGACTGCTGGTTCCTGCTGAACTACCTGTACCTCTTCCATTGCTCAAGATGGGGCCAGCCATTTCTATAGCAGAGGTCTATAATACTGTGTCACTGTTTCAGAGACTCTGTACAACTGGATCTAAATGTGCTGATAATGACGCTTCCCTATTACTTGAGAAACCACAGAAATTAATGACTTGATGAGTCTTCTTCATTCCTTCTTCATTCTTCAGCCAGAGAGAGGTTCTTCTCAGCTCTTCAGAAAGTGCTGCAGGACCTTCTTTATTGACTGAGTTTCTTCAGGCCTTTAGAAGCCTGATGCTGACAAAAACAATCAACCCCAAAATATTTGAAAATCCAGAAGTAGAACTTTGAACCAGACAAGTGAGAAATTTATCAGGTCAGACACTGTAAATGTGACAGCCATGGCCTAAGGGTGATGACTACAATGAAGTGTCACAGAGTTATGAACAGCCTGCCTCATGGGAGAGAAGGCAAGCTGGTCAGAGCAAATAAACTTTGGAGCCACAGCATCAGGGAAAAGCCAACCATCAGCTAAATCAAACATTACACAGGTAAAAGTGAGCACCGATCTTAAAAAGAGGGTTTTCTGAAAGGTATTTGTCTAGATCTCCTTGTCTTGCATGATCAGCTCTTACTTATTGTTAACACCTTGTCTAAAACCTTAGAAAAAACCAGCCAGTCCAAAACTTTTTTGCAAGAGTGTAAGAGGTGCCTCCTTACACTCACTGAAAGAGCAGCTTGTAACTAATGTGCGCACGTCTGAGTCTGCAAATGCGATTGCGTGCCAGTCATCACGGCAATGCTCCACCACCAGGGGAGACTACCTCAGCTGATAAACCCCACCAAGTCAGGGACTGCTGACACTTCATGCTTAGATTGGTTTATGGCTAGAACCCACTATTAAGTCACAGGGTGACCGTGGAGGGTCAGATGATACTGAATCTGACTGTGATTTAAATGAGACATCCACAGCGGAGGAGTCTTTTTGCTGTTTCTTTACACCGGGGTACATTTTGGTCTCCTGGGCATAACATGGAAATTACATTCTGGGCTAACAGCTCGTGTCCTTTTCGGATTTCCAGGTGTTCACTGCTAGATTAATGCTGGAGGTGGTTTGCAGGTTCAGTCTTGTATACGTGTGATTTAGCATCACAGTACGGTAGTTTGAAACTATTATGAAGCAGTTTAAGGTATCCGTATCACATCTATGGCTCCTGTAAGTTCAGTGATAAGTGCAAGGTACTTTTATACTGAGATAACTGTGCTGTGCTAAGGAGGCTGGCATATCAGTAAGCAAAAAAATACCCCCAACCCTAAACTCACTGATAAAATAACTCCCCAGTAGATCTGAACCAGTATTTACAGTAGGCTTTATGCTTAGCCGTGCAGAAAAAGATGTTCCACAAAATGTTAATGTTCCATTCGATAACAGAACAAGAGCATAAGTGCTGACTGGTTCTGAGTCTTGGCTTCTGCTTTCCTTTCCGTCTTGCTCCTAATGAACATTTAATTGGTTAAAGCTATGTTTATCCCTGCAGTGAGCTGGCAAGCCCAGATAACTGTCTAGATCCTGCAATGATATAAATCGGCACAGTTCCAGGGAGTTTAAGGGAGAAATGCTGATTTACCCTGCTGAGAGCTTGGCCTGTTATATTCGACGTTTTTAGTTTTAATTCTTTTTTCCATATGGAACTGCATCTTCTAAATGTGTGCAGATGCTTCCTCACCAACAGCTTTGTGGTGGCAGCTTGAATCTAGCTCACATATCTTCTTCCATCCTGCAGCACTGTAGGACAGAAGGGATGAGGATTTCTTCTAGTTAGACATTTCCTAGCAAACTGATGTCAACGGGAAATCCCTATAGCTGCAAGTTTGATGTCTCTGTATGTCAATTTCCAGGGAATAAGTGAGAAAGCAGCCAATGCTATTCAAAGGTAGAGATTATAATTCCTGGTGACTATATATGAGTAGAACTAGTTGTGTACTGCAAGGAGGCTTTTCTGGCAGCACTTCACATGATCTCTTAACACGCAGGTAATTGCATGCTTCCTGCCAAACACACAGTCTTTGGGGAGAGATTTTTCAAGGTTGCCAATTCATATCCCAAAGTCTCTGCGTGTGATGACTAAAATCGGAAGTTACTGACTTGGTTGCAAATACGTGTGGATGCATGTGAGCAGAATTTCATTCTGGTTTGGTTTTGTCCCTCCAGATTTCTGTTTCCCATTGCAAAAACAAAAAGAGTCCATATCAGATGGACACGAAACAAGGTGTTGCTCTTCTTTTCCCATACGTGGGTATGTCTGAACAACAGCATGAGGGAACGGGCTGCGGGTTTTTACAGTTGTGGCAGGGTGATAGTAACAGGCTCTGACACAGGAGACAACAAAGATGCTTTAAGCTAATACCCACGTTGGAGAAAAAAAAAAATCCAAGGAAAAGATCCCTGGTGATGAGAACCCAAAGCGTTTTGGAGGGGCAGCAGGCATTTACAGTGCTACTACTGTTATGTGTGCAGGAGGATTTTAGCTACCAAATCAGGATCGAATCTGAAATACTTGTAGGTGTTGGGGGAAAGGTGCAGAAAGGCTGCCCCATGCTGAGCAGGGACCTTTTGTACTCTGTGACTGTCAGATCTGACGGAATGGAAGCCACTGAACAGCTCCCTCGTAGCTGAGGTAATGATTCTTGTTGACTGTTTTCCTGTTGCTGCAAAGATAGGAAGAGTCACACTGTGCCTGACATCTAAGGAGATTCCACAAGCAATTCGCCTGAGTCAGCAGGCCCTTTGCTGCTGCCTGCAGATAGAAGCCAGAACTGGGCTATCTGCAGCACCTCTTGGGGGGATGCGATGGAAGGAGCCGCATTGTGCCTGGAGAAGGGACCGGCTTTCATTATACAGTTTAAACACCTTATAAATATATGCAAGGCAGCGCAGTTGTTTTCAGTCCTGATCAGCTTTGAAAGTCCCACTCTTTCCTAACTGCAGCCTGTCACTTCCTTGACTAATCCTCTCTGTAGCTGCCTTAAGTTAACACCTCTTTATTTCAGAAATTGGCTTTTTTAGATTTATACTCCACTAATTGGCTTCTTCACCCTCTGAACCTTTTCTGCTTCCTCCCGCATGCAACCCAGCCCCTTTCACCACCTAATCCCCTCTTTTCACACTTCGATTCCACCATTCTCTTTTTCCTTCTTTTTATTTCCTCCCGAAATGAGCTCGTACTCTTTTGCTACAACCCCTGAGGCTCTGGTGCTAAAAACCTCTGACTTATTTTGAGGTGTAAAAAATTTCTGACTTTCCCTGACTTTCATTATCTGACACTTGCAAAATAGGCTCTGATCCTACAAACGTGTATGGACACGCCAACCTTAAAGCTGAGTGCAGCAAGACTTGTGCCTGCTCTGCCAGCTTCTGTGGTTTGTCACGAGTAGACTGATATTTTGTGTCTGAAAACACAAGAAAGGTTCTGCTTCATGGTGGGGGGGGGAGGGAAGGAAAGAAGAAACCACTTCTAGTCCGCCAAGTTGTAGAAGCAGATGGCAAGTGTAAATCATATAAATCTGAGTCAGAGGGAAAATAAAAATAACTCAGTTGTCTCTACAGATTTTTAAGTCTCTTCATCATAATCTCATAATCTCCCTGAAGCTGATACAAATTCGGAATACCTGCAGCTGGCGGTGCTGAGTTAAACGCATCTGCAATTATTTGCATTCACTTATTAAGTTATCACTGGCTTTTTCTAAGCAGAATCCAAGTCAGTCAGCAAGATGGATTGTCTATACAGTACCAGAACAATGCTGTGCCCAGTGCATACAAAAGATCCAAAGAAAGGAAAACAGAGAACCAAAGCTGTGCTCTTCCAAAGGGATATTTTAGGAACATCTGGTCTCTACTGGAAGAAGAGCATTTCTCCAAAAATGGGGGGTGGGGGGGGGGAATCAAACAAAAAAGTAAAATCTTTACATGTATTCAAAAGGAAAACTTTAACGAACAGGCTTTGATCTGCAAATGTAATTAGCATTAGAATTAGAGATGGAATGGAGATTTGTCTAAAAGCATTAATTCAAATCCCACGCCTGATTTTTTCTTATCACTGCTGTAATTCTAACAGTGCCTGTGGCAGATTCAGAAATCAGAAGAAAGGGACAAGGGCAGTAGGTCTCTCACTAGCAAAAGAAAAAGAGGGGGGTGAGAGAGAGGAAAGAAAGTGTGAGATGAAATTAATCCATAATATCCCCAACCCAACTCTGTTTTCAGTGTATGAATTATTTATCTTCCAATCTCAAAACGCCAATATATCTGTATGCACCACTTTGATCTCATGCCGCTACCCAGCGCTGCGATGCCTCAAACAAGAGGGCTGTGGAAACCTATAGGCTTCAGGTATATTTCATTTTAATAATGGACTCAAACATCAGCTACAAGTTGCTTTTGGGAAGTCTGGAATAACCCATTTTCTCGAAGCTGTTGCTCCTTCTATCGCTCTGTGTGTGTGCACGCGCTTTAGGATGCAAAGCACCTCCAGTTCCACCTGGATCAGCCCGATTGAATTACCCCAGGCTGCAGTTACAGTAACAGTGAACAGTTTGGCCTGTTTGTGTGGTAGAACATGAACTGAGGTAGAAAGGTTAAAATGGTCTCCTTTGTAATGTGTGGTCCTTTGTATTAAGATGGCTAATCAGTGTTTGAAGGGATGTTTGAATTTAGGATTAACCTCTTTCCTGAGTCCCGTGAGCATCAGAGCATACATCGGTTCAGACAAAGCTTTTTGTTTAGTCAACAGTAATACCTTCTGTGCCTTGTTCAGTGGCGAAGAGAAGGCAGCCATGTGCTCCGGTTCCTTTGCCATAGGGCCTCCTGGTTCATCCACAGCTGCTTCTAAATGCACTTGTTTCTCAGCGCTCACAACAAGGCTGCAAAACCTTTCAAACCCGTGACATTGTTAAATATTGGAGACTATATTCAGTCTAAACTCGGTGGCCAGGACGCTGTGCCCCGACGGAAGTCAGAGTTCCTATTCAGACACCTCTCAAACTCCTTTCCAGCCAATTCTTTTTCTAAATTGTTCTCTTTGCTTGATGATGTTACAGTCTTTACCTTTTTCTTTTTTCATTTCCTAAGAAAGAAAATAACTTTAGCGGGAACAAAGGCTGAGAGGCTGAGCAAAAGGCAGCCATAAGAGTCTTATCAAAGCCCCAACAGAGTGGGAATAATTATTCACACTCTGTTGGGGGTTCTAGAAAGACCATCTGAGGAAAGGGATCACTCAGTCTTTTCAACATGTGAAATTAAAGAAAACCACTAGAAATTCAGTACAGGGTTGGGAGGGGGAAGTAAAATGGGGCTAGCTGAGAAAAAGCTGTGGCTTCTCCTCTCACACCTCATTCACACTATTAGCTGACCACTAGCCGAGCAGGCTGTGCTGGACAGTGCTCACAACAGTCCTTTCGTAACAAATCTCTGCTAATAACTTTAATGAAAGGATAATAGCAGAGCTGAAAGCATGACTGTATTTATAAGCCACATTTAACTGATGTGCTAACTGTGTCTCTCACTGCTGCGCTGGTTGTTTACTCTGTGTCTGCAGAAAAATATCTAAGCTTTAACTAATCAGCCTAATTGTTCCATTTCAGACACCTTTGCGTTATCTCCCACACTGGCCTTCATTCTTCAGAGAGGCTTCTCTTAAATATTCATGGTACAGCCTTACCACATTGCACCATGGAAAACTTTTGGTTTTAACTCTTTGGTTGCTGGTTTTGGAAGACCACAACCTGTCATAACGATTCACAGCGTTTCGGTATTCTGTGGGGTTCTTCCATCTGTCTGCGTCCAAGTCTGACCTTCAAACGGCAGCTCTTGTGAGAAAAACTCCCTCATATCCTTCTGTATTGCATGAAACCTCCTTCTGTGGAATCCTGATGAAATGTCCTCGACACCACAGTAAAGCAAAACACAATAACCCAGATAGACTGAGATTTGTCAGATGATCATGTTCAACCCATTCCTAGGAGTTAGACAAGTGATTTAATTTCCCTACACAAGTGGGAAACTGAGACAGGGAAGCGTGAAATGACTTAACCAGGGTCATACAAGAGGTCTAGGCAGGGTAGGCATCTGAACACAGTGTTCAGAAGTCCAAGACTTACATGCAGACAACTGTGTCAACTTCAATTTCTTAAGGAAAAAAGACAATTAAAATTACTGAAAATCTGTAAATAAGCTTGACATTTATCATGCCAACAAGAATTTAGTCAACTTTAGTCTTTTCTAAAGCAAGGTCTACCTAACTAACTGCATATAGGCTTTGGCATATCAGAGCCCTACTCAAACAGTTTGGGGGTGTTTCTCCTCCCAAATTACCTCTCTGAAGTTCACCTCAGGGTTTACCCTGAGTAACAAAATGCCACACCGGGCAAAGCCTGTGATTTTTGCGAGCACTCCTACGGCACTGTTGTTGAAGAGACACCAGTGCCTGTAGCTACCTTCCATTCTGCCAGTGGTTGCAGCAGTATATCAAAATGATTATTGAAATGATTTGGTTTATGATCTTCTGAAGAGTTTTTATTGTACAGGCTGGGCTGATTGTTCCACACCGGCCATTCAAACAGCTCACAGTTTGCTGGCTCAGCATATTAGTTCACTCGGTGCTACGTGTAGGAATTATCATTGAGGGGCTTGTAGGGCTTGATTCATTTTCATGTGTGACTCAAGTAAACAGTGGCAGGATTAAAATCTCCATTTTGAATGAGAACATGTTATTGGTTCCTATTTCCCTGGGAGTAGATTTTTCCAGTAGCTTTGCAGTCAGCATTGCAGTTGGCTTTGCGTTAGAGACTGGGTTGGTTACTGGCCAGACGGCACCTCACCCGCAGTCACAGCCACGCTGACTGCTGTTCTTTCTCAGATACCTTTCCTTCTCACAGAAGCAGCCTTTGAACAAGCACATTTAAAATTAGCAGTGATCTCTCTGTCCTTTGGGTCTACGTTATGAAGCTGCTTCCTGAATATGTGAAACAAAAGTTTTCAGGTCTGGGTTTTTCAGATTGACTCAAGAGATAAAGAACTGACCCAGTGTCTGAGTCATGGCTTCACCTCTGGCCAGCCTTTGGAGATAAAGTCTACTGTAATATTCTCAAGAAAGAACAGAAGAGCAAGCCTTGTGGGACATGGCTGCGGGAGCTGGGGCTGTTGAGACTGAAGAGAAGCCTAGTGGAAAACCTTGTTGTTGTGTACAACTACGTGAAAGGAGGTTGTAGAGAAGTGGGGGTTGGTCTCTTCTCACAAGTGACAAGTAACAGGGGAAGAGGAAACGGTGTCCAGTTGTCCCAGAGAGACGTTTGGGTTTGTCATTAGGAAAAACTTACGGAAAGGATCATCAGGCCTTGGAACAGGTGGCCTAGGGAGGGGGTTGAATCCTTGGATGTATTTTGTAGATCTGGAGCTTAAGGATATGGTTTAGCAGTGGGCTTGAGACTGTTGCGTTAATGGTTGGACTCAGTGATCTTGGAAGTCTTTTCTAGCCTAGATGATTCTGTGGTTCTATGATTCCCCAGCCTTAGGAGCTCTGCCACAGTGCCTACAGTTTTTTCCATAAAGCTGGTGTCTTGTTGCCAGGTGAGAAGCCCTTTTTCACTGCCTTTTCAAAATCCTTGTGAACAGGTATAATTTGCATTCACTGGACCACTTCTTACAGCGCTGTGGCTGCCATCTCCCTGCTCTTCAGTTATATGGCAGGTATTGACCTGTCACACCTGGGACCCCTGACCAGTGACAACTGGGACCCCTGACTAGTAACAGCTGGGCCCTTCTGCCTCTGAGGACTGAGCAGTCCAGACAGCCTATTCATCTGAGGCCTGTGACTTCTGTGGGCTTATTAGTTAAGGTAAACACTAAGGTTGAAATTTATTTATATGGGGGAAGAAAAACGTTTCTAGCCCAACTTCGTAGAAAAGAAGTCAGGCTAGAGCCTGAAAACTGTCCTACACCAGCCAACCAAACGGAGTAGGTGATGTTACCTACACGTCTAAGTTTTGCAAGCCTGAGAACAAACAGAATCTAAAGTGTTCACTGAGCTGTGCCTGGTGTTGCACAACATTTCACTGTTGTCTTACGCGCATCACGCTAGTGTCTAGCAGATGTACCAAGCCACGGCGGTGACCGGTGGCAGGAGGTGAAGCAAAGCAAAGGAGGGGTTGCTAGAACTGAAGCCGGAGCCCAGTGTGCCTCACCAGTTAAATGTCAACTGGCTGGTGCCTTTTCCCCTGCACGGGCTAATCTTTTTGGGTTTGTGTTAGCAAAATTGCAGATCCCCAGCACAATATTTTACCCACAGGGCTAGCTGAGCTGTGTTATAAATGTGCTGTACACCAAGGGAAAAGTATTCTCTGGTGTCAAAAAACTGTTGGTGTTGCTTTGATTATGTTTTAGAAAAAATACTTTCAAAGTGAAAAAGAGCATTTTTTTTAAATCTTAAAGGGGAAAAAAGCAGCAGGGAGTTGCTTTCCTTAGTCTGTATGCCCTTTAAAATCCAGCACAGAATACCCTATTAATTTATTTTCTCTCTCCCAGCCTCACATTTGAAAAATGCCCATCACATTGCAGATCTGTAGCTGACTTGTTATTAGACCCAATGCAACGATGGAGGGACTACGAACGATTTTTGCCCCTTTCTCCCCAGTAGCAGCTACTAGTGACCACATGGCAAAAGCCCTGATGATTTTTCCTCCGATGTGAACTAAAGCAGATAAGGTCTGTGTCTCTCCACTGATACACAATGTAGGGATGTGCCGCTGGTATAACCCCTGTGCCACAGTTATTGTTAGCAGGTCAAAGCACTGAATATCAATAGACTAATTCCTTCACCCCTCCAACCCGTTCTCTGACTGGAATGTACACTTCTATTGCACAGCTTTCACCTCTGGCCCTCACCATCTTCATGGCTCCAGACTTCAAAGGATTCTGCTCATGTAGAAAATGCCTTATTGAAGGAATGGTCATAGCTGCACAATTATTTCAAAAAAACTCGACATTGTATTTCAGCTGAGGACAGGAGAACTGGCGAAAGTCTGAATCACTTTCAAGATTCAGATCTAAATCCTGAGGTTTAGAAATATGAAAGTCAAAACTACAATAGTCCAAACACACAGAGCCTATTCTTTGCGCCTTGAAATGTGGGAAATTAAAGAGCTGCTCTCAGTTTGACTACTCACCTTTCCATTTTCTGAGGCACCCAACAAAGTTCCCTGTGCTAATGAATACAGGTTTTGATTGTTGGATTACACAGATTATTTTCTGTCATCTTCCAGTCCTTTAAACAATTGCTTCCTTTGAAATCCCTTATGCAAGAAGCATGTGACCTTACAACACTCCTATTTCTCTTTTGTATTTAACATCACAGTCCTCTCTGTGGTTATACACAATATGGGGAAAGCTATAGGTCAGGGCCACGAGGTGGTAGCTAAAAACGCAGGGTGCTCCACTATTGAAGCGAGCACCAAACACACACAAGAAAAGAGGCTACAGGGAAAACTGATCCAAGGTAAACATTATTTTTTTATATAACATTTTGTTAGAGTGCCAAAACCCAAGGAGCAGATGGATGTACACAGGGCAGTATATAAATCCAGGGACAACAGAAAATTAAATGGGACATAAATTCCATTGTTGAAACAATCTGAAGTTAACACTTGCTGGAAGCATGGTCAGAAATACCCATACTGGTTGGAATTTGTATCAGAAGACCATTCCTGGCTCCCTGATCTTCCTCTTCCCTCTGTTCTGTGTTTCCTCTGTTCCTTGACATGTTCTCCTGCTAGAGGACTGATACCAATCTCTCATGAAAGAGGACATTTTTCCCTTACCAGCCTTTCTCCCCCATCCTTCTTCTCTTACTCTCACCGGTATCCAGCTGCCCTCCAACTCCCATCCCATACCTCTGCTCAAGGTGTTGGGTTGACAAGAGGGGTCAGACATCCCAAGACAGAACACCAGAGGTGCAGTCAGACAGTCAGACACCTTCTCCCTGTGTCGAGTGTTAAAAATGTTTCCCACTTCCACCAGACCTTCCACTGCAGCACAGTCCTGCACTTCACAAACAGAATTACCTGGTTGCTGATATCTTTAGGGAACAGATAGGCAACACTCAGGGAAAACAGAGACATTACTGCTGAACACCCAGAAACCTTACGTGTCAGTGTAGAGCTGAGGAGTATTTGCAGCTCACAGACATGATTCAAACACTGCAAAACCTGCACCCACATGGAGCCATACCTTCTGGAGGTGATTTCTTTGGTGAATGCTTATTATGAGATTTGTTGTGCAGCACAGTTCCTAGACTGGGATTTAAATGCAGGAAAATGCTGTGGGCACAACAAGCTTGAAACAATAAACTGAACCTAACTTTGTCTAACTCAGCACTTAGAATTTTTATTGGCAGAGACTTGCAGTAAAGAACCAGAAATCATAATTCAGCAAATTCCTTCTATCACTGCTCAACTTTCTGTCCTCATAGTAAATTATTCACCTCAGCAATGACTCAGTTAGCAAAAGATTAAAGGCTGGATTCTGGCACCCTTGCTGTTATTGGGTAGTGCCCTGTTGAATACTACAAAAACGTTATTGAAGGTAGTACAGCTCCATAGGTACCAGGATCTGTGTTCATAGTCACAATACAAAAAATCCTTGAAAACTCATTTGACAGTCAACTCACAGATTTCTGTCACAGTAGGAGCTGTGGAGCATTACCCACTTTACAAAGTGACCCACAGCCAGGTTCCAGGTACTGGAAAAGCACACCTGGCCCTGGAATTTCTCAACTCAAAACCTTCCTAAGGGCTCTTACACGGAACAATCTCAACCACCATTACCTCACCATTTTCAGTGTCTGTGAGTAAACAGAAATATCTGTCATGTCACAATGATGTCTATGCATTCCACACCACTGCTTTAAGCTTTGGCTCTGTCTTCTGAGGTGGTTTAGGTTGTAATGACTTTGTGCGACTGAAATGGTTGCTCAGTAACCAGTTATGCATTTGGCTGCCTGTAGCATCACACCTGAATCTCCTTTGCTTTGTACCTTGAACTGAGAAGCAAACTGGTCATTAGATACTTACATCCTGATTTTTTGTATTAACTGTGTCCTGCTGTTCCAATAAAAGAAGCAACGAGGGACCACATGTTAAATGGTCAAGATGAGCAATTAACTTCAGGACCGGTACCTTTCCTCAAGAACGGAGTATTGCTTAGTGCTAGCACAGCGGAGGTGGGTCAAAGGCACTGCCAGAGCACTGTCCTGCTCACAGCTGCTATTTTTGGTTGGCAGTTCACCATTTTCCCATTTATTTGTTGAAAGTTGAAATGATAAACTCCTCACAGAATGTTTTGTTATTAAAAACTGTTTGTCAGCTCACACAAAACAACACACACGCTATGTAGGCGCTGAGGTTTCATCTCTTCTCTCAGCTGTCATCAGCTGGGAGTTACAATTTCAGCTTTCTGGAAAGCACTTGATGCAGTCAGTTCCTTTTAAAATATATTTTGTTGGAAGCTGTTAGAAAATTCAATAAAGAGACTTTGATCATGATCCATTCATTGACTTTCTTGGACTAACTTTTATATGGGATTTAAAGTGGATTTGAAGCTTCTGTTTCAAAAGCAAAGCATATTTTCCAAATTCCTGCAGTGCCTCATGGCATCAGCTTTGCTTTTGAAATTGAGAATGAGGATGCAGAGATATTAAAGCTAAGCTCAGAGAAACATGATTTTTTCACCCCCTCTAGAAAAACAGGAAGATCCTTACTCTTCCTTTGAATACATAATTAGTGCTAATTGAAGATCCATGCCAGAAATGTCTACAGCAGGACAGGATACAGAATACACATGGATTTTTAGGGACAAGTAAATGAAGATCTGCAGTTGTCATGGACGCTCATGCCTCATGCAAGACCTACAGGCCATAATGTTCCTCTAGTCTTACGTAGTTCTCACAAGTAGCTCCCCAATACTACTGCAGTGGTTCAAAATCTTTACAATTTTGGATCCACCATTATGCTGTCAATGTTCTGTGAGTTCATGGACCTTACAGGCAATTTCCATTCCAGGTACAAGGCTGAGAGGGATGCGTTGGCTTTTGAACAAGCCTTAAAGTGCCACACAGCTTCTCAACCACAGCTACCCACAACAAAAAGCCTGCAAATTAAAAAAAACTGTGATTTAGCTGAAAAGTTAAACCTACAGGAGTTAGAAAGGATGAGAATTTAGTTCGTAACTGCTTATTACCTTTGCAATTCACACCTTTTCTCCCATGTCCTGTTGCATGAAGTTGAGGCAGGCGACTGAAAAAGCACTGAGGTTCTAGAAAATACTGTCTCCATGTTGTTTGCTAGTGCCTGTGACCACGGTGGTCCTACTAACTAAGACAAATTCGTCCTCAAAACTGTTCAAGACCAAAGCGTTTCACCTCACATAATGGCCATAACCAACAATGAAGACTTCAGCTCAAACCAGTGTTAACAGAGAGGCAGTTAAGACAGCTCTGTCAAAAGTTACTGCCTATACTGACCACGATAAACAGTTTGTGTTTAATTCTGCTGATGCCTGAGTTGAAAACACACTTCAAAATCCAAGACTATCTCCTGAGACTTCATACCAGTGAGGAACTTGTTCCTGTGCACCACACAGGTAAGAGGCTCAAGCTAGCACACGCCAAGGTGCATCCTCCTTTCCATACAGACCATTGCAAGGGTGACTTCCACTGGTGCTAACTAAAGTCTCATGTCTGACTCCCACTACCCATCAAGATGAGAAAATTACATAACACAAAATTCCCATTCAGCTTTTAACATTTTTCCAGCTGTTAAGCAATTCCCTGGATCCAAATCAAAGACTGCAGATGCTCTGGGGGTAAAATCTCTACTGAACACAGTCTGGATGGAACTGCATTATTAAGAACATTCATGATGGCTCCACAAATCTGCCTGGGTGTTGATCAGCTGCTCCTTAGTCAGTCATCTACTACACAGTTATGCCCTTATGTCCTTGGCATCACTGCATTTTTCTGGGATCTTGTGCTCACTCGCTTCCTTCCAAATCCTCGGAGTACTTTTGTTCTGGAACCGGAAGGATAATGCCCTGCACCTGTATCTTGAGGATGCAAGGAAGAGAGGTGTCATCTGTCTTCATACTTCTGGGTCAAAATTCAACCAAGTGCAAAACAAATGCTTAATTTTCAAGTAAAATCAAGAGTGTTTGTAATTACTCTGCATGTGTTGGGTTAGGTATATCCTAACATAAAGACATCCCACGTGAGCACTGGTGGTATTTCAGTCACAGAATGAGGTAACCACAGGTACCAGCAAATTTGCTGATTCCAGGCAGACACTGGCTGAGGCTTTATGGAAATCTTGCAACCTCTCTGCCTCTGCTTTCCCATAAAATGAGGATAATCATGTTGAAAGGGCATAGCAGGTAAACTTCATTAATGGGGTTTACTGGTGTGAATTAACCATATATTTACATGGGGCAGTGATGATAAAAAGCAGCGCAGAAATAAATGGCAGTGTTAAATGTGGTCTCTGCTAGGGCACCATAAGATAGCGAGGACTTATGGTCTGAAGGAGGGCCAGCAGAGATGGCTGCTCCTCACATTCCCCCAGGCCCAGTTTCCATGGGGCTCTGTCCCAGATTAAGGCTTTCAGCAGGTAGGTCTGCAAATCTGGTGAGTCATTTACATCTGTGCTGTGCCAAAGTCAGTGCCTGAAGAGCACGTTAAGCTTGGAAAATTTGGTGTAAGCCATGCTAACTATTATGATGGTAGTGTTACCAGCTGGTCTTCCAGTGAATAACTTGAGCATTCTTCACAAAGGCTTTGCTTCTGCACATCAGGGATGTAATAAACCACAACAATGAATACCACGTAGATCCCTTCTACCTGTGCTTTGTTCTGATTAAAGTAACCCCACTGTGACACAAGTTGGGGTGTGTAAGAGCTCGTCCTACAAATGTGTACAAATCCCAAATTAGTGCACCATGACAAAACCAGAAGTCAGTGTTCACTGAAGTCTCGACTGATGGAGTTCCTTAACAGGAGGGCTTCCTTGAACATGTGGGTCTTCAAAAAGTTTGTCACTGGAGCCATTTATTCAAGTTGCTGAAATATATGGTAGAAAGATCTAAGCAATTTTGAAATGTTTGCTCAGGTGCTGAAAGCTTCAACAGTACTGGGCTCTGCCTTCATTCATTTGTCCTGCTGCAAAGCAGTGAAAATTCAGCTATTTGCTATCGTGTTCATTTTGCTAACTCATGGTGATACTCTACAAACTGCCACAGAAAACTGTGATTTTTGTTTTATTTGAGTGATGAGCTTTACAGTGAGGTTTGATTAGCGCTAATACACATGCACATTCTATGATTAAGTAGCTCTTCTACAGCAGAATGTGTAAAATGGTTGATTTGAAACGTGAATTTCTTCTTGTCCTGTGCAAAATGTGTTCAGTTTAAAGATTTGTGTTGTAGAAAGCCAATAGATGAGCAAATTGAAACGTTTAGTAGGGCCATTTGCCTCGAAGAGAAACTGTGCAGCCATTCAGAGCGGCCACAATGCATAGTGACTACAGTTTGGGGCAAAGTAGTTCTGAAAAGAAGTCTAAGAAATATGATGTTTTGGACAGAGACTGCAAGTGGAACTAAGGAAATATTTCTGATGTCAGCAGATTCCTTCTCTGTCAAATTGTTCCTTCTTCAAAGATGAGCTTCGTCTAAGTGTAAAAATGGACTGAGGTGCAAGGTCTTCACTGCTGATCATGTAAAAATTAGATCTGTATTACATGGTTTGGTGAGGGCAACATAGGAGTTCTGCTCTGTTGGAAAGTGAATAACTGAAAGGAAGTTAAACCCTTGGCTATACCGCAGGTACAATTTTCTTGTGGAACAGACACATACATAACAAAACAACTTTGAGGGAATAAGGGAGCGTGAATAAAAATCAATAATGTTTTGATAAACAGCATGAAATGAATACTGTAGAAAGGATCTGCCTTAAGATGCACCCATGAAGTTGGAAGTCTATCAGTGGAGAATACCAATTTTGTTCAGCGTGTAATTTCTTGTAATTTGCCAGGAAACCTCTGCTGCTGACCCGAGTCAGAAGCAGAAGGCAGCTCAGATGATCTGTTGGATAACGTTAGTCCGATCATAGAATCATAGAATCATTAGGGATTGGAAGGGACCTCGAAAAATCACCCAGTCCAATCCCTCTGACACAGCAGGATCACCTAGACCAAGTCACACAGGAACACATCCAGGCGGATTTTAAACATCTCCAGGCATGGAGACTCCACAACCACCCTGGGCAGCCTGTTCCAGTGCTCCGTCACCCTCACTGGGAAGAAATTCCTTCTGATATTTATATGGAACCTCCTGTGTTCCAGCTCACACCCATTGCCCCTCCTCCTATCACTAGATGACACTGAGAATAGTCTGGCTCCATCTTCCTGACACCCACCCTTCACATATCTGTAGACATTAATGAGGTCACCCCTCAGTCTCCTCCAAGCTAGAGACCCAGCTCCCTCAGCCTTTCCTCGTGAGGGACATGTTCATATTCAATGTGTTCAAACTTAAATTCTGGAGTTCTTATGGAACCCCTGTAAATGTGTTCTAGGCTCCTTCAAAAGCCCCACAAGAAAGTGTGATCTGTAAATTCAGATATTTATTCCCCTTATTGCATATTGTACCCCATCTCTACCTTCCTATGTTTAGTCAGATTTGCTTGGTTATTGTCTCTCGCTATTTCAACTGTTTACTTTCCTAATAATTATGGCTTGCCACCAGAAGATAACCTAGGAAGAAAGCACTGATTAAAAGCCCCACTTGCTTTTCCAGGGTCAGTGCACTCTTCTGGGAATGGTTGCCCTTGGAGATGCTTGTACCGGTGTCAGTACTAGCAGAGGTTACGCTGCTTCTGAGGCAGAACCTGGGTGTCTGCAAATGGATGTGCAGTCTTTGCAATGATTGAGGTTGTGTCTTATATTTCAACAACCAAGAGTCTTTGGAGTTTTTCATTTGTTTGATGACTGTTTGTGCCATCCAGTTTACAAAATAAACAAAACAAAACAAAAAGCTGGTAAAAGAGACAATTAAATGTCTTAGGTTGAGATGCTCCATAATTTATCGCAGATCTATGCAAGAACATTTGTAGAACCCATTTAATTCATTTAATAGTAATGCAAACATTGATATAAATTAAAACTCCAGAATGCTCTCTCACATCTTTTCTCTCCCCATGAGAGGTGAATGAAAATGATTTATTACTCATAGATTATAATTGCTTAAAATAGGTTATGATGTAAGAAAAAAAAATCTAATCCCTTCTACCAGGCAGAAGCAAAATTCTACAGACAGAGAAATTACATCTAACGCCAGCATGTTAAGGAAGAAACATCCTCTTCTCCCTTTGGGGAAAGTCTAAGAACATCTTTTTAGAACTGTCAAAATTCACAAGCTGTAATAAATAATTCTTTTTCATTACCCATTTATTAAGAAGGCTGTTTGGTATAATAGCAGAAAAATTCTGTTTAATTTTTACAGTATTACACTACTGTGATTTCTCATTTGAAACAGACAAGTTATCAAGAGCAGTCATGTGTTTTATTTTGTACATTGGGACCATCTTTCCTCTGAATTCTGATGAAGACAACTTTTAAGCATGTAATGCTCTGCCTGTCAGGATGGTTGCCTGTCAGGGAGGTAGGCTGGCTCTGTGGGATTGCCAACCTTAGGGCTAGCTCAGACAAGGAACTTGGTTGCAGGCTTGGTTAGGGTGTGCTCAAGATCCACTGCTGCATTTCTGCCATCTCCTCACAACTGTACATCAGCACACTTGGTGCTTCTTCCCCTCTGAAGTGCTGCATCCCTCCTTTTGCTGTCAGACACTGAGGGACAATTTGTGATGAGAGGAGTTTGCTCACTGCTGGTAGTGATGGTTTTAATGTCTTTGATTCACTCTTTTTTCCAAATACCAGAAGAGTTATAGTGGCCATTGGATGCAAAATTTAGTACAAGGAAACTTGAGAAAAACAGATGAGCAAAGAGAATTCTAACAAAGTTTAGCAATGTTGTGAATCCTGGCTACAAGGTGCTGCGAGGATCTCATTAACCGTAATGCTAATGTGGAGTTCTGAATGAAAGTTTATGCTGGATAAATGGATAAAACCCTGTCTTAGGAGATGAGAAATTGGAATAAGGTCCTGGCTCCAACACAAAGCTCTGCATGATTCTGAGAGAGTGCTTTACTGACTATAGTAATGTAACGTCTTACACATCTACTATAATTATATTACAATATATTATATAAAACACATAGATGTGTTAAAGTAAAGGTTACATCAGGTCAAGCTGCCTCGCCCTCGGTGTGCAAGCGAAACACTAATGACTTGGCTGTCATGAAATGAAAGTATGAATATAAAGGTTTGCTTCAGCTGCCACAGGTTTATCATGAGTAAAGAGCTTTTGAATACAGGATCCAAAGTTATAAAACACATTGTAAGCAGCGATTATAGTGGGTTTACTTAGAGCACTGACAGGTGTCTTGCTCAATCGTCGTGGGCCACATCACACTCATCCTACCTATGCTTGCATGAACTGTTTGAGCTTCAACCCTGCAAGAAGGAACCACACATCCATGTTCAGTAGCCCTGCAAGCTCAGGGTGGGTGTCTGGCCGGATCCTCAGCAGGGACAGTGAAACGCTTGTGGGTGGCACAACACCACACTGTGCTTCTCCTGAGGCTCTTATGGGGGTTGCACATGTGGTAACACACAACAGTGTGGCCCAAAAAACACGAATACAGAAGGAGAGGGAATAGATGGCTGAAATAATATTTTTAGGAGATATTTCTGAGACCTAAGTACCCCCCCACCCCAAAGGGACGTGCAATAAGAACGGAAACAGAGAATAAAAATTACCTATCTCCTGCACCCGCAGTGGCAACGACAAACCAGCATTACTGCCTCGTTGGCTTTGGTTGAAAATATATATATAAATGGTGGTTATAAAACCCACACTGTATCTTCACAGCCAGCAGCAACATAAAGCTGCTTTCTTCAGCTAGGAAGTGGATTACATTTTTATAACTAATCCGCAG